>JBAMNC010001213.1:0-190000 GCA_037902135.1 Cetoscarus ocellatus
ACGTGTAGGAATTATAATAAAATAAATGATACCGCCGAAGAACACAGCATTAAGTGGTATAATGCACATTTGAACCCATCAGGAAGGGAAATGGGGTTGTATAAGGTACATGGCATTAGCCCTGGACAAAAGCCACAGTGAAAGTAAGGAAGCTTTAAATCTGTACAAAAATAGTCAGCATGGAAGCTAAGACTATAACATTGCTGCAGATGGGGCCAGCAACTCTACATAATACAAAAGAATTTTAGGTGAAAACAAGTCACAAAAACTGCATAGAGTGGATTTCATACTATATTTAGAACATTACAACGCCAACGAGCCCCTCTGCCGGGCACCGTGCTGATTAAAATAGGTTCCCACTCTAATTTTGCACAGTACACTAATAGCAGTGCATCCCAAATAAAGATAAGCAAAAATTTTCAAATGTGTAAATATTATCCTGCTGACCAAGTACAATAATTTTAATTATTCCAGTTATTCTAGCTCAATTCACACCATCAACAACAAATATACAGTCAGTTTTTAACATATAAACCTATTGAAACCATGGTTTCTGCCTTAAAAAAGCCAACATATAAGCTTAATACTTAATCTGAAGATAAACTTTCATACCACTTTTCTGTTTTTTCTTTTGAGTTCATGTAAATGTGGATCTGGTTTCTTACTGCAGGACAGGGCTCTGCATGATGATACATAAAGACTGCATATGCACGTATTGGTTGCTGATATCCTCTGATCCTGAAGCATCATGAAGTGATTTTTCATTGTCACACTCTCATTTCATCCAGTATGATTACATGAGCTTATGATTCACACACCTGTATCAACAGGTTATGTTGATTTCTCTGGTCCTCCAGTTCCCATAAAGGAATCCTCCATTTTTCATTTAAACCTGTTGACTCTCCATCTACAGAGGTTTCTATTGTAGGTATTCCAGTTCATACAAGTGTTTCCAAGTGTCCAACTTGTACAGCACTGGCGGCCATAATCTTTGCAAAAATCCCCCATTCATCCAGTTTGGTGGCGTTGCTTCCTCTTTTGAAGCAAGCTGGATGGCGCAACCAGTGGAAGGACACATAGGCTGTGTTGTGTAGTGAAGTAGTGCTTAAACAAAGTGGCTTGCAAGTGGGAAAGTGAGTCCTTGTAAATATTATAAATATGTTGTGTAATCACTCTTGTGGCTTGTTTTCACCAAAACATCTTTAAATTACACAAAGTCGTGGCACCATCTACAGCAATGTAAGATAAGATAAACTTTTATTGATCTTCCATTGAGGGAAATTTGGTTTGATACAGTAGGAAAATTAAGCTTTTATTTAAAAATGAAATAAAGTAGTAAGAAAATAATCAAAGTTATAAAAATGGATTGAAACTAAGATAAAATAACAAGTAATACAGTATTTACGATGTATAGTCCTAGCTTCTGTGCCTATTATTTCTGCACTGGTACAGAGCAGATCTCTGTCACTGTGGCCAGTGTTCAGGCTAATCTGTGTACCTCATACAACACGTCTGTGTAGATTCTCATTCATCCAGGTCATGGTTATCTTGAAGATTCAAAAAACAAGGCAACTGGACTGTGTTGAGTTTGTCCAACAAACTCAACACAGTCCAGTTGCCTTGTTTTTTGAATCTTCAAGATACCTCATACAACCACACTTCAAAAATCCTGAACCATCTTTTCAAGGTTTTTCAGACTTGAATTTGAATGAACTGTTTTTAATTTTACAAGTGTTGATAAATGATAAACATGCATTGTCTTTTTTGTGATTAATTTGTCTTTGATGATCAGACCCCGTTGTGATGTTGTTATGTACTAAACCAGTAAAATCCCTAAAGTTTAGCATGTATATATTTGTTGGGCCAACAAAGATTCATAGAAAGAACCCAGAAATTAACCTTGTTGCACATCAACCTGTTTCATTTGAATCAAGAATTGAAGAAAAACCAGAAGCTGTTTTAAATGTCTGCATTTTTAAGGTTAATGTTTTATTGCAGTTGTAATTGCCTAGGAGTCCTCTCAGTTCTCTGTCAATGGCATGTTGTCATTAGTCTCCAGAGTGTCTCAGTCTGAGTGTTGTCCCTTGTGCAGAGCTGCTGCAGAGCTATTCTAGAAGTGAAGGTCGCTGCAAGGCTGTGTGAGTGTGTGTATGTGTATGTGTGTGTGTGGTCCCTCTGCTGTGTGTGTGTGTCATCCATCTGTGAATATTCCTCAATCTGCATATGTTTAAGTTTGTGCATGCACCTGTATCTGGAGGTGAGTTGTGTACTTTCTTGGTATGCTTCTATTGTCTATTTGTGTTTGTGTGTTTGTGTGCAGTAGTGAAGTCCAGGCATGTTAGACCAGAGCAGATGGTCACTGCCGAGACTCACCTTGACTGTCTGAGTCCCAAAGACTTCATTTTAACTCCTTACTTGCACCACAAGTCCTACAAGTTTTAGTAGGACATTTTTACATAAAAGAAGGTCTACTGCCTTGTGCTCTTTTGCCCATCCATGGCAATTTGAGATTTTATTGATTTTTTTTTCTATTTGTTTGTCCTTAAATTGCTTTTAAGGCTTTAGTTGTTGCTGAAATTTACATTGATACTTGAACACTTGGAGTGCCTTTGAAATGTTATTTTTCTGTTGCACTCACTTCACTATATGACATGAAACCTTCATATATCATTAAAGACTACCTGCCTGTAACATATAAGGTAACATAAAGGAAAATATTTCATCCTAATGCGGCTTGGTTTTTGCCTTGTATGTAAGCCTTGTTGGAACTTTTGTACTACTCTTACATCCTCCATTCTGCAAGATAAAACTAATTATTCCATATAATCTACTTCAATTAATGTCATATCTGACTCATCATCTCTGCTATGTTTTTGAGTGGCTGCTGCAGTCCCTTGTCTTCTTCCGTGGGGTGATGTTGAGGTAGATCAGCTCTCTGAATGTCACCCTAACTTCCTGTGACAGCACTGCAGAGGTAGGCTGACTGCAAAAGGCAGTCACCTTGCAGCTGTGACCACTAGGTGGAGGAAGAACCCAGCAAACATGCTGTGTTGTGCTTTTTGATGACCGAGAGAAAAATACAGGTTGGTTGGAGGAGATAAGGAGAAACAGAGGTGTATTTCAATGTGAGTGGTCATGAGGAGGCCCCAGGCAAAGACCAATGCAAAGTCCTTTGTAGTTTAGAAAGACAGTTGAAAATAAAATATTCTGAGGCGTCTTGTAGGGCTTTAGAAGCACAGAAACTTCATAATCAGTGATATTTTTGACTAAAAGGGGGAGAGCACTGTCTAAATTCTATAAATATGTTGGAGTTTTTGGACAAGTGTATGGTTTACCCACTTTTACAAACATTGCCAATTTGTTTTTGGAGTAATATATGAAATTGGGGCAATTAAGTAATTTAAATACCAATCTGTTGGTGGAATGTAGACTCTCTTCAATTTTAAATCACACAAAGGAGAACAGAATATAACCCAAAAATAAACAAAACAAAAGGATAAAAGACAATACACAATAATAATAATAATAATAATAATAATAATAATAATGAAAAAAACAAACAAACAAACAAACAAACAAAAAAAATCCCTCCCACCACCCCAGGGCACCCTGGAACCCAATGGTAAAAGGTAATAGCAGGCTAGATGGTTAGATCCGCTCCTTCAATTTTCTCCCATTGACACCCATACATTAATCTTGGATTCCTCTATTCCAATCACACGAGCAGTGGACAACTCCAAATAAATTATATCCAGATAAGTGAGAATCCAGTTGAACACTGAGAGCTTATCAGGGTGTTTCCACCTCACAGCTACTAATTTCTTGGCAGCAGTAAAGCCAGCAAGAATAAGTCTCCTCTGGTGCCTAGGCATTGGCAGCTGAGATAAATCGTTCAGTAGTAGAATTTTTACTGACACAGGGATAGTCAAAGAGAAAATATCTGACAAATGAGAAGATATCCCATTCCAAAAACAAGCCACAGGTGGGCATTCCCAGAACATGTGTAGGAAAGTGCCAGGAGTCCCCAGGGGACACAGAGTGCATCGGGAGTCAGCCACGAGACCCATTAAATGCAGTCTTCTTGGTGTAAGATAAGTTCTGTGAACAAAATTCAGGTGGATTTGCTGCTGATTAAGATTACGAGAAGTTAGCAAAACGTTGGACCAGATTGAGTCCCAATCAAAATCAGGACTCAAATCTGGGAGATCACTTCTCCACTGTCTGTCTACGGGCAGACCTTTATAAGAAGACTTCATTAAGAAGATAGAAAAAATAGAGACAAAGCCCTTAGATGTTCCTCTGTTCATAATAAGTTTGTAAAATGGGTGTTGTTCCAGCGACTGACCCCACGGAACCCCGTAGGCCCTGAGGGTCGCTCTAAGCTGCAGATAAAAAAAGAAAGATGTACCTGGTAAATCATAACAGTCTTTCAGGTCCTGGAACGAGCTAAGACCAGTGTCATTGTAAATATCACCTAGGATGTGAATACCTTTCTTTTCCCATTGAGAAAAAATATTGGGTCTCTGACCTATTAGAAGCTGGTTGTTATTAAACATTGGGATTCAGAATGCCACGGACAAAGAATAGCACATGATTTCTGGGAGTTACGCCACACCTGGATTATATGTGTAATTAGAGGTCCAAACCTTAGCTGACACTGTTTAATAGAGATGTTGGTAAAAATAACATCCTGTAGTCTCCATGGGGAGACCAGCTGTTCCTCTAGTGCGCGCCAGGAAACCAGAGCCTGGGGATTGAACCAATTGATCAAAGGTCTTAATGAAAAAGACCAAAAATATAACTTAAAGTTTGGGACTGCCAGCCCGCCATCTAACCTTTTCCGTTGAATAGTAGACATTTTAATTCTTGGCCGTTTATTATTTCAAATAAATTTAGAGATAATTGAATGGAGTTTCCGCCAGTAGCCATTGCGGGGGGGGGGGGGGGGGGGGGGGGGGGGGGGTGTAAAGGGAGCATTGAGCTGACAAAATTAACTCTGGGTACTGTATTCATTTTGGTAATTGAAACACAGGTCTGTAGTGAGATGGGCAGGCTTGACCATCTATTAAGGTCCTGCAGGGGAATATTTCTACTCCAAGATATGTGAAATGTTCAACCTTGGAAATGTTTGCTGGAAGGTGAACCAGCTTGGCAGTCTGGTTAAGAGGTAAAAACGCGGTTTTTGGCCAATTAATCTTAAAACCTGAAAGATCACCAAATTTTTCAAACACATTAAGTAAATGAATTACAGATGAGGAACGATTACACATAAAAATCAATACATCATCCGCGTAAAGGGAAATGTGATAAAACGTGCCACGGATAGATATGGGACTAATATTCTGTGACTGTCTTATGAATTGAGCTAATGGCTCAAGAGATAGTGCAAATAGCCCAGGGCTCAAAGGGCAACCCTGTCTGGAAGATCTTCCAACTGGAAAGGATGATGAACAAATTTTACCTGTCAAGATCATAGCTGTTGGAGCAGTGTAAAGAACCTTAATCATCTGGATAAACCCATTCCCTAGCCCCATCGTCTCCATAACAGCCCACAGATATGACCACTCAAGTCGTTCAAAGGCCTTCATTGCATCCAAAGACATGACTGCTGTTTGGTGTTGTAACATCTTTGCTAGCGTCAATTATGTGCAATAAACGTCTGAGGTTATCAGAGGCTAGGCGCCCTTTTACAAAGCCAGTTTGATCCAAATGAACTAGAGATGTTATATGTTTCTGTCATCTAAGAGCTAAGACTTTGGCGTAAATTTTAAGATCAGTACCAAGTAGGCTCAAAGGTCTATAGCTGCCACAGTCAATTGGCTCTTGTCCTTTTTTAATAGTAAGGAAATGAGAGCCATATTGACATCCCTAGAGAATCTACCATGCTCAATTGAGTATTCAGTCATAGAAAGCACTAAAGGGCCTAAAATGTCCCAGAACAATAAATAGACCTCTACTGGAATGCCGTCCCATCCAGGTGCCTTGCCCCTCTGCATATCAAGTGCTGCAGCTTTGAGTTCTTCTAAAGTAATAGGCTCATACAGGTGTTTAGCATCATCTGATGTTAAACGAGGTGATTCCATCCCATTGAGAAACGCCTCATATTTGGTCTTATCGAAACTTATTTCTGATCTATACAAGTCAGAGTAAAAGGACCTGAAAGTATCATTAATCTTTTTTGGGTCAGTATCCACCTGCCCCTGCTGGGTCCTAATGGCCGGGACATCTGCAAATTGATCATTTGCACGAATTTTCATCACAAGTAAGCGACTAGATCTAGAACCGTGGAAATAATAGTGTTGTCTAGTCCTGTGCAACAAGAATTCAGAGCGCCGTCTAAGAATAGAATTGATTTCTTTTTTAACAACTTTTAACCGCAAGTCCAATTGTTCAGTGTAATTAGACTGAAGTGAGGCATTCAGTTTGGCATATACATTTTCCAATTCTTCTTCTTCAAGTTTGGAGAGGCGTGCTTTATAGATTAGATGCAAATAGTGTTGTGTGGCCCCTGATGAAACCCTTGACAGAGTCCCACAATATTCTGGGCTCTTCAACAGACCCTTTAGACGTTGTTCTTCAATAATGTCGTATTAAATCGCCACCTAGGAGCACGGGAGGAGAGTTTATTGAATGATGCCGTGAGAAGGATGGCTTTGTGGTCAGACAAAGCTAAGGGCAGCATTGAAACATCAAAACTATCAAAAAGATGGGGGGAGGCAAATAAGTAATCAATTCTTGACAAGTTTTTATGTCTCGAGGAAAAGAAGGAGAAATCTTTCAAAGAAGGGTTGACTGTGCGCCACATGTCAACAAGACCAGTATCACGAGCCCATGACCGCAGAGCAGCTGAGGACTGTCTCTGATCCAATGTCTCACAGGCACCAGATCTATCTAAAATTGGGTCCCATACAGCATTACAGTCGGCTGGGGCTTCCTCCGCCATCAGCTCGTCCTCTGCGTCATCACCGGTGCGGTCCGGAGACGGACGCCGGTGAGAACTGTCTAAATTTCAATACACATGTCATAACCAAAAAAAGAGAAATATTCAGTTTAATTTAAAAATGAAAAGAAACTTTAGGCTTTCCAAATGAGTACTAGGTGTCATATACTCAAGGCCTCAAAGGCGAGTTAAAGAATAAAGCTGTCTGGGGCCTAAAGTCATGGAAGAGCCAATGAAGATTGGCAAATATATATACAAGCAATGATAATCTTTTATTTCAATCCTAAATACACACTGTTCATTACTAAAACAACAAAAATATACATTTTACTTCTTGTTGCCTGTTTCAAAATATTAACTCTTACTCCAAAATCCCTTATTATTGTGATATTTTTGTTGTAGATTAGACCCCTGAACTTGACTTAAATTGCTCAGAGGCCCAGAAGGCACATGCTAGTCAGGGCAACTTATCCAACATGCATTATTATATTTATAAACATAAAGATATTTTGGTGGGCTTTATGTGCATTTATTTATGTAACAGGATAGTCAATAGAGTTAGAAATTGGGAAGAGAGAGTGAGCAACAGTGGGATAAAGTAGACCCATGCTGAAGCTTTAACCCTGCCAGCTGCCTTAAAACCAATGGCGTTTATTTCAGAAGAGTGCAAATGGACTGCTTGGCCACCAGTATCACTAATACACTGATATTAAATGACATCTGAGGAGGGCCCATCAGCCTGATCTTTCAAGGGCTCTACCTTGGACAGGCTTGCACATACTATACATACCGAATGCTAAAGTTCCCATTTGTAGTGTGAAAAGGGAAAAAAAACATGTGTCCAGCCTAATTCAACAACCAGTTTTCTTCAGAATAGTTGACGTCTTTATGTAATTGCTAATCAAATCTCAAGAAAACAGGAAGAAACTGCAATTATGAATGATTTTTTTTTTGAGACAGATCAACATCCTTCTTTTACTTCCTTTTCCACCATTAAGCTCAGACAACAAAACCAGCCGGAGTGGCACAAGATACTACAGTTTTTGAAGAGGAAGGAGATGTAGAACTGCCTTAAAGAATATTCACTGGTAGAGATAGGAATTGATAAACCCATATTATTTTTTATTATTGATTCTGCTTATCGATCCAACTGTTAATCAGTTCACTGATTGATTCATCTGGATTTTCTATGCAAAAAAAACAGGCCTACAGAGATTTTTAGGTTCAACAATGCCAAAGACATGGCTCTCAGAATCAGAATTTGTGTTTAATTAAGCCACACCACTGACTGCTCCAATCTCCTGCCTGCTATGATTGCTTCTTTGACATCATTTGGGCTGACTGTCTGTGATGAGAGCATGACATCCTTGATTTGTGAGGCAGCCACATTCATGACATCGATTATTTTCGCTATTTGTTATTGATTCTCTTTTGGAATTGGTTTTCGATAACCATCCCTGTTCACTGATGAGTACCCTCTACTTGAACGTGGTTGTGTTCTCAAGAGTCCTGCAGGGTCCAGTTTTTTACAAACCTGCATCTTTGGGTGCACACAAAGCTGAACCAAAACTGACCTGCTACCTGCATTTTTCCTTATGTTACATTCCACCTCATCCAGACCTGTGCACATTAGACCTGTTACCTGAGCCCTGACCCCATTATTTAACACAATGGCTCTGAATAATCGTTCACTATAACGTCCAATGTCCACAAAGTCTGCCTATGTAGTGTCCCGTATTGCTTCCAGCCTCTTCCGTCAGTCAGGCTTCCACAGCCTGCACCTCAATCTGTCTCTGTCGTGTGCCAGCTCCACACTAGTTCACTGGAAATACACGCAAGTCGATTTTCAGTAGAAACCACTTTAACCCTACTTCAATCTCTGGCAAGCGCATCGACCCAACACAGGAACACAAGCACTCAGAGTTTGTGGGTCATTTAAAAATACAGCAGAAATAGTTGAAATAGTGTCAAAGCAGACAACAAATCAATGTCAGGCAGGAAATATAACCATTTTTTTTACATGTTGCTCCTTCTCTTATCTTGTTAACTCACAGTAATCTTGTGAAGTTGTGTTTCTCATGTGATCCTCATAATCTTGTGTTTCAAGCATTGCATGTTCAAGGATATGTGCTGTCGGTCGGATAAAATCAGCAGCATGGACGTTGTGCTACGCAGGCGGACTGTGTGAAAATTTGGGGTAAACTTGTGGCCATTTGGGGGTATTTCTCAGGCCTGTGTGGTAGCACTGCAGACTATGAGGATGACACACTGTGGAGTCAGTTTGCTTATGCTCTCTACTGGGCTTGGGACACCTTGAGCTGTAAAAAGCTTGAACTACTGATGTAACACTCTGGTAGTACATCACTATGGTATGCCTATCCAGGGAATCCACTATTTAAGGTAGTTACTAGGGCTATGGATTTTAATGTCTTGTGCGTAGAAGTGCTCTATCATGCAGAGACATGTGAAACACACTAAAAGGGATTAAAAAAAGAACTGTAAAAAAAATATAATATATAACCTCTTCAAGTAGGGACAATGTTGACTGTTTAAAAGCAACCAAGTTAAGGAATTGCCTTACCAAACTGCACCAAACCAGACCTCTTAGTGGAAGCTCACCAAGAGTGTTACCAATGAGAAACAGATTTTAGTCCGTTTGTTCAGGTAAGAGTCAGGGTAAGCCTCTAGAAAATATACTGAAATCTAAGTGAAACACACCAGAAGTAGCTCAAGTAAATGTTTGTGTTTGTCAGCTTTGTTTTTGTTCTCTTTTCTTTCCTTTTTGTGTGTCTTCAAACACAAAACTCTGATTGTTTTTTCTCCCCTTCCTGATAAAACTCTCTCTATGAGAACCAAATCACCCCAGACTCGCTCAGGTAAATGTTTGCTCTGCTGCAATCTTATCTCAGTTTTTATAAGCAGCCCAAACTCTGGCAGCCGAGCAGCTGAGGAATCCAGGGGCGAGACAACCAGACAAATATTTCTGAAGCCTTGTCCATACTTTGATAAAAGTTGGAATTTAACCCCCCCTTCTTCTAGCCTTGCATCAGCCTTTTCAGATGCTGCTCCATTAGACAGTGGCTCATTGTGCAGAGCTGCTCACTGGACTGAGAAAGGGGTGCAATTATGTGAGGGATACCGTTAAAGCAGAGGCTGACACCGGTAAATTCTCCCAGGACCTCAGTGCATTGTGCCGGCTCTCCACCAGACAATGTCAACAGGTGGCAGTGCCTAAACCGGAGCGATTATGAAAACTGCTGCAGGCCCTGATGCAGGCGTGTGCTGTAAACAGACCAGACAATGGCTGCAGACGCTGACTAAAGACCAGTGTTTTTATACTGCCAGGTGGACGAATAGTTCAGAAGAACACACCCAAGAAGGAGTGTAAACCTGACACCTCATACACTTTTTTTTCTTTTTGCAAGTGATAAGGTTGTCCTAATTCAAGAAAAAATATCTCTGTTCAAAGGCGTATGAGTCAGTATGAGCCTAGTTTTTATCATTAAGCTTTGCAGGAAATACTCCATTCCTGCTTCCTCTTTATGCATCTGTCCTACAAAAAAGATGCTGTGTTTTTAAAACCTAGGTACTTATTAACACACCTGGTCTTTAAAAGAAAATGAGGTACAGAAAAAGTATGGTAGTCCTAAATTTCAACTATTAAAGTGTTTGATTGGAAGTAAGAATATTTTATTAAACAAAACACATTTTGTGAAACACAATCAAAAAGGTAGAAAATCATTTAAAGAATGCAAAATCAGTTGTGAAACTCAAAAATGTTTCAGGAAGAGTAATAACAAGAAATACAATGGACTTCCAAAAAAGCAAAATATGTCTTGAAGTGCTTTAACATTTCATCAGAAGCATTTAATGAAAAAACAAAGGCAACTCATTACAATCCAAAATGTTTTGTGAAGCACAACAAAACAGTGAAACAAAACAAAAAGTCCTTCTTAGAACACCAAAAGGTTCCATGAATTAAAAGCAAAAATTAGCGTGAGTTGCAAAAGCATTTGGTGAAATGAGGGACAGACATTTAAAATTATTTAACGGTACTTCATAAAAGCACAAAAATGGTTTATAAATTGCAAAAACATTTTGTGAAACATGATTAGATTTTGATTTGTGGAACGCAAAAGTGTTCCAAAGAGTTTAAACCATATTTAACTGAAAAGGTGTTTTGTGAAGCTCAAAACATACTTTAAAACACCAAAACATTTTTAAAAAGCAAAAACATAAAGTAAAGGGCAAAGCTCAAACATTTTGTAAAACACAAAAACATTTTAAGAAACTCAAAAGCGTTTCCAAAAATGCCTATACAAGTCCTGAAGCACTTTAAGTTTTCCTCACACACAAAACAGTCAATGAAACAATAAAAATTTCATGAAAACACCAAAATGTGTCATGAAGAGGAAAAATACTGATGTAAAATGCAGGAGCATTCAGTAAAACCCCAAAACAATTTAAGAAACATTTCCTGAAATGCTAAGTTATTGTGTGAAAGTTGAAAATCTTTCTTCAGATGCAAAACCACATAATTCAAAGTAATTATGTGAAAAATCTAAATGTTATACACAAACAAAGCCTTTACAGAAGCAAAAAAACATTTTGTGAAACACAAAAATATGTGAAAACACACTTGAGCATAAATCCAGGAACATTCTGTGACATCGTGTTGAAGTTCCACTAAATGCTTTTGTCATAAATTATTTTTGCATTCATTAAAGTGCTCATACCACTGTAAAAATAACTGTGGTGGCAGTAATTCTCACAACCGTAGCAAGTGGGACCAAACGATTCAAGGGTGCAAAAAACAGAGTGTGTAATTGGAGTTTCATTGAGAGGGTAAATAAGGGGGAGTATAATAAGTTGTGGGGGGGGGATTTTAGGTGATAGACAAGCCAAGTTTCATGCCATGCTTCAATCCAAGGTCAGTGGGGGACAGTGAGCGTTTACACAGAGAAACAGAGAGGGAGAGAGGAGGGGGAGTTACAAAGGGAGGAGGGGAGTGAGGGAACAGAAACAACAGCAAACAGATTCAGAGGGAAAAGATAGGGAGGGGGAGGCATTCAGGACAAACAGCTCTCTGAGTTTGGGGGGAAGGAGGCTCGCTGTGAAGATCGAATGACAGCAAACACAGAGGGAGAGCGAGAACAGCGAACTCATGAAGTCTCAGACAGACTCATAAAGTCCAAACAGAGGAAGTGGGGCCTGTTTGGAGCGACTTCAGGTGTTCTTATAGCTAAGTTCCTCTCTTATGGCTGGATGGTGATGCATTCAGGTAACCAAGCCAGGAGGAGAGGAGGAGGAGCTATTCATGGTAGCAGTCAGAGGCGCGGTGTCAGTAAGGGGACGACCATGAGGACTCCGACTGTTTTCTGCTGTAATGGTTCATCCTCAGTGGGAGAGGAGAGGTTTCTGTCCATAAGGCGGTCTTGTCACAGGTATGTCCCACCTAGGAAGCTGCCTCACCTGGAGGAGGATTTAAATGTTGTGTTTGGCCAGAGGGAAAACTTAGAGTGCAAACTGATTTGTAACAATCAGTGCATCTCCTACTGTTTTACTCAGTACATTTACAGACTATTAGGGTAGTCAAAATATTGTGTCTGGCTGACTGAAACTGAACTTTAAAAATGCAGGTCAACATTTTGTTCCAGCTGAAATCTGGACTAACAGGCCTAGTTAGAGTAAATGGAGATTGTTTTACTCCTACAGGTAAACAGCACACCATAATTAGACCCAAACCAGCAATGTTCTTCACTCTTCAGCTTTAGTTTTTTACCCTAAATCAAGCAAGCATTCAGGCAAAGCGAAGCAGAAAGTGCATTGTCATCTGTTTTTAGGACTCACAATAAGCATGAGGAATAGCATGCATTCCCTATGCATACACTCAAGCATAGTGTATTTAAGGCTCATACAGAGCAGTACATTTTGTCCACATGTTCACTTCTCAACATACTACCAGTTAGGCAGGGCAAACACAACAGGATAATTAGCCAGAGTTTTGGCCAAAAATCCCCCTTCCAACCAAAGCCAGGAAAGGCCTGATTTCTAGTGGTCCTAAAGATTATCCTACCTGAATATCCGGTGAGTTGTGAGTTGTGTTAAAGAACCAAAATTATACCTTTTTAATTATATATGCCCATTTGCATGTTTTACATGTCTCCTATATGTTATAGCACTTCCATGCTCACAACAAAATATCTGGACTTCTCCCTCTCCTCGTGTGAGCTGGCCAAGGAACTGCATGAAGCAGCTGATTCTCCAAATAAGCCTACCATTGGAATGTCCTACCATTGTTACATCAGTAGTTTGAGCTCATTATAGCTCAGGTTGGCAAGCACAGTGCAGAGCATAAACCATAGAAAGAATGTAAAAATGTTGAAAATGGTGTTATACTGACCAATTATCCCAGAGTAGAGTGCTTCTATGCACAGGACAGAGGCCCTTGGCATCTGGACTTTAGAGTTTAGGTCTTTATTTCATTCTGTAAGTATGTAAAACATTCAATACAAAGAAAAATCTCAAACGTGAATAAAAAGGAGCAGAATGAAGAAAAATCTTATAGAGTCTGCCCCTTTCTCACAAGATATTAATTAACTAAACACATAATACAAGTAAACAAGAGCTGCAGGCCAACTTGCCGTTTTACAATTCATTATTTCTTATTATCAAAAACAAGCTACAAAACAAACAAACAAAAGGGTCCACACATTAATTCACATTTTTCCACAAAACAAACATAGCAAGACATAGATTAACACATTTCCCTGTATTTACTCAACATACTGGCTTTGATAGTTTGATAGACTTCACCCATTCCCTCTGTTTACAGCATCAGCAGCTGCTTGAAGTGGCTTGTGTTCAGACATCTGGGGGATCTTGAAGTAGAGATGCTGCTCCTTTGCATTGAAAGGAGTCAGTTTAGGTGGTTTGCGCCTAGTCAGGATGCCTCCCGGTGGACTTCCTGTGGACATCCAACTGGGAGGAGACCTGGAGAAATTAGAAAGTGTTGCAGGGGAGAGGGATGTCTGGGTTGAACTTGCTTGACCCGCTGCCTCAGCAACCTAGCCCTGAATAAGCAGAAGAAGATGGATGGAGGGATAACCGTGAACATGCTCTTCAAAGTAGAATAAGTAAATACAAATGGGTTAAAGCAAAATCTGTTTTTGTAGGAGGGATTTTATTCCCCTTAATTATCTCAGAAGATCAGGGCTAACCCATCTTAAAATTGCAAATATTACACATGTCCCATTTTCATGCTCAGCAATCCTGATGTGTGGGAAGAGCACCAAGGACAGCTGAGCACATCCTCTGTATTTTGTCACATGGATGGAACAGTAGCCAATCAGGATGCAAGCTGGCTAAAGCAGAGGCACAACAAACAAAGACATGGTGACAATAGTAAATGTGAAACATGAAGTTAGATCGTATACCAAATGATGCCCTTAAGAGTTTGTGCACAGATATTTAGGTGTGTGCTTAAAAAATGTAACATCTCAGACTACATACAGAGGTGTTCTGAGGTTCTTTCATTAGGATAGATTTCATTTTGTAGACTTAGCAGGTACTAACGCATATTTAACAATGTTCATCAACCAACCTTATCAACAACTTGTCAAATGTTTGTTTATGAATGTGCTAATACAATCGTCTCTTTCCAGTTTTGACCTACATCATTTATCCTTAGCTTTGCCAAGGGTCCCATGGCTGTTGAAGATATCAGTAAAGCCCTTACTCTCCTTATGTTTCCCTTTTTCCTCATCCTTAGTCTTCTTTCAGTTTCTTGCATTAACCGGGCCTGAATAATAGCTGAGTAGCTTAAATGAAGATGGATCAATATGAATTCAAGAATGTTTTGTTTTTAACAAAATATTCCTAACATAAGCTTTATGTGTAGTTGGTCCTCTTGGGTTAACATTGTCATTCCTGGCTTGTCAGCGTAATAACGCTGTAGTTTGCATGTTGGTAATGACAAAAATCCCCTATTTACTCGATGTAGTTTTGATTTTGTGTTTGCTCAAAAATTTGTATAATCAAACTTGGCCATTAAGATGTCCTAACTACCCCACTGTGTCAGCTTGTGCCATTAATTTTTTGTTTCCTGTGCTGTGATTTATCTGACTTGCATACAGAATGTGGGAAGCAGAGGGGACTGTTGGTTTTTTTGGCTTGTCCCTCATGCTGTGAAATCCAAATGAGAGCTCTGCTTGTTTAGGAAGTGTTTTCTTGCTTTTTTGAATCAGCTGTCGGACTCTCATTGTTTTCTCTGAACGGCTGGCGTGACTAGAATCTCAAATGCTGCGACAAATGTCAGCGTCATGTTAAAGTCTGAGTAATTGAACCCAGAGACCTCGGTCATGTCATTCATACCCAAACAAAAGCAGAGAAGAAACTCGTCTTGGGCTCATATTATCACAGAATAATTCAAATGTAATAAGTTTCCCTCTCTGAACCAGCTAAAGGTTTGAAGGAGCTTAATTATAAAGTGATAATGAGAGAGAGGGGAAAGCTGGATGAAGAAGAGATTTATTAGAGACAGTTTAATCTTGATGGAAGTGTCAGATGCAGGGATGCTCATTGAGTCTGTTGGGCCCTGGGCAAAAATACATAGGGGACCCTCCAATTACTATCATGTAATAAATAATGTGACACCACTGTAAAAAAAAAAATAATAATAAAGAATTATTGCCTTAACAATGCCATGAAAAAGTTGCAATTATGGGTTAGTATTGCTCTCCAATCTTATCCACAGTACAAGAAAAGTGAAACGGAGGGGAAAAAAATGAATTACAGTAGAAAGAGATGTAACAAAAATGAGGGAAAAAGTCAATAATAGGCATAATAGATGCATGAAATGGGCATCAGAGGTGTAACAGAAGTGTAACTGGGGCAACAAAGGCTTAACAGGAGCAATAGAGGCAACAAATGTATAACCAAGGTATAACAGGGGCAACAGATATGTAAAAGAGTTGAGGAATAGCTTTGGCATAGCAGAGGCAACAGAGGGGTAACAGTGGAATAGCAGAGGCATAACAGGGGCAACAGAGGCCAAAGGGCAAAACGGGTACAACAGAAGCAAAACAGTAGTGATACATAGGCAAAACTGATGGAATAGTGGTGTAACAGAGGCATAACAGAGGTGTGACCAAGATACAGCAGAGGCAACAATCATGTAATGAAGGAAGAACAGAGGAATAGCTGAGGCATACAGGAAGGGAAACAGAGGAGTAACAGAGGCACAACAGAAGTGTTACAGATTAATAAAAGGGGTGTAACAGGCTAAAGGCAAAAAAAAAGTTTAAACAGAAGCAGCTTTACTGTTCCAGAGACATAAGATTATTATTGATATTATTAATAGGGAGAATTAATCAACCAAAATAATGTTTCCAAGCTTTTTGGAGGAGTTTTGCCGTAAATGATACTGCCTAAACTTATAACTCATTTGAAAACATACCAACACTTCAAAAACTTGCTATATCTCCCAGCCCTACTTGCATTTTTTTATCACTGTGTTTGTTGGAATTGCAACTGTTTGGAGAGTGAGGGTAAAGACTTATAGATGAGGGCTAATAACATTACATTGGCTTTTCATGATAGCTGCAGCTGCCTCGTTCAGACAGTCTTACGGGTCAGTAATGTCATTCTTAGCTTGATCTAGCTGATACAATACCTTATGGTAGAATGAGGAGAAGTCTGTTTGATGATACCATCTACTGTAACCTATCACAACCCTGGAGCATTTGGACTGAGTTATGTTCATATGCCTCAGTTTTTCCCCACACATATACTTTTTTTTCTTTAGTTGTCTTGATGTTGTGTGAGAACCCCCCTGTTTGGTTATTGTTATGATTTTTCATTCATTTGTTTTTAGTCTGTATAAAACTCTATTGTGTGTCTTTTTATTCCTTCTCAGCATTGATTGGTGTTTCATTTGGTAAAGATTTTTTAAAGGTAAACAGACATCTGTCCCTCTTTTAAATAAATTTCTCTAACCCAAGTTCTACTGTTTTTATGTGTCTCTGCATATTTAAGATTTCTTGATCTTAAAAATGCACACACAACCAGAAACTCTAAAGTAAGATCACTGCTGCGCTGAATAGATATTTGCAGTAAATTATTAATATAGATGATATATCAGTTTTTTATTATATCATCTTTCATTGTTCTTCCTCTTCTCCCCTTTTTCTTCCCTTTTCAATTATTTACCAGTCTTAGCCAGTCGTCCCAGTTTCCCCTCCAGGAGCTTAAAATGTTCTCTATATTAAAATATTTAATTTATTGGTGCATTAAAATATTTAATTTATTGGTGCATTGAGGATTATTCTGCTAAGTGGAAGGACCTAGAGTTTAGCCAGTTGGATATCCCTCTTCCAGCGATATTAGGAGATAAAAATTTGAAAAAAATACATTCAGATAAATTAAGCAGTTGGACCATGATTCCTCTAAATATCTGGTTTAAAGAATGTAAACGGCTACAGGAAGAGAGGGATGCAAGATTGTTAAGATGGGTGGCTTACGATGAGGATTTTAGACCTGCCCACCTAGATTCTAGATTTCAACAGTGGATCTTGAAAGGGATTACATCATATTGTTTAATTGCTAGCAGTACAGGACTGAAAAGCTTCCAGCACCTTACAGATATCTATAATTTGGAGAGGAAGGACTTTTTTAGATATTTGCAACTTAGGAACCACTTCAACAGAAACATCAAAGCTCATGTCACCACTGATATAAATCTTGTCAATATTTTTATTGATGCATACAAGGGTAACATTCATAAAAAAGTTATTACAAAAATATACTTGTGCCTACAGTTGTCTAAAAAGCTGTCTACTGAATATGTGAAAATTAAATGGGAGAGGGAGGCAAATATAACCCTGACGGATGATGATTGGTCAAATATTTGTAAAACACAATTTACTACTTCTAGTTCTGATTCTTGGAGAGAATTCTCTTGGAAGAACATAATAAGGTATTTTATTACCCCGAAAATAAAATATTTTCAAAATGGTGAACCGGATTCCGGTCACTGCTGGAGGCAGTGTAATAACCTGCTCGCTGACCACTTTCATATATTCTGGGACAGCCAAATTATTCAGCCATTCTGGTCAGACATAATAGAAACCATTAAAGCAGTGTTAGGTCGTGAGCTGGATGATAGTTTTAGAACTATATATTTAGGAAACTTACCCTACATGCTTAATGTCCAGGATAAATACCTTCTTAAAATATTACTAGTTGCAAGCAAAAAAGCAATAACCAAGAAATGGCTTGTCAAGAAACCACCCACAAAAGCAGAATGGATAACAATTGTAAAGGAATTGTATGACATGGAGAGGTTGACCTTTTCATTAAGACTATGTTTAGATAAATTTAGTAAGTATTGGTCCAAATGGATAACATTTTTGAATAAAAATATATGATGGGAGGTGGTTAATATATATATTTCTCTTGGTTTAACTACATGTATGGTTTTGTTTGAGCCTCTTGTCTTTTTGATAAATAATTCAATGATAATGATTGATCTGCATGTAGATGATTTTTGGGGGTCCTACCCCAGATGAACTTTCATTTGGACTATCTGATGGACTAACAATAACTATACCTGAACACTGGAGGGAGAAAAAAAAAAAAAAAAAAAAAACAAACAACAGAAAACCCTGATTTAACCTTATTGAAAATGAACTGTATTGTATTACCTTTGATGACCTGTTTGTTTGTTTCCTCGTTTTCTATTGTTCTGTTATATTTATAAAAATTCTTTAATAAAAATATAGTTAAAAAAAAAAAAAGTTCTCTATATCTCATCTGTCTCTTTCTTAAGATACCCCTTAGTTTATCCATTCATGTCTGACTTTATTATTTGGTCTCTTTCTTCAATTTCTCAGCAGGGATAAGGCCCGCCTGGCGACAGACTCAGAGCTGGATCAGGACCTCACGGACCGCCTCGGTCTGGACAGCAGTGACACGCTCACCAACGGCAGTAGCCGTGCCGACGTTGCAGCCGCCAAACGTTTGGCCAAACGTCTCTTCAACCTGGACGGCTTCAGGAAGTCTGATGTGGCACGACACCTCAGTAAAAAGTGAGCTGATATTTATTGTGTTTGGAAAGCTTTTCATAGTCCAAAATCTCAAAACACAGTTTCTCAAAGTAAATTTCAATTCTGTGGAATTGAATGCTGATTCATAGCTATTCAGAACAAAAGTTGCCCCTGTACAGATGTAGTTAAAGATCCAAGTTTTTTTCTTACTTTTGTTCTGCCTGTAAAATACAGTTTTTAAAGCTTTCCGCCACTGGATATTGTGTTTATATAATCAATGAAAATCTCAGTGCACTCTCATTTACCTCCAAAGTTACTGTATATGACTCTGCTTTGTGTTGTCTGACTGCTTTGTGTCAGTGTATCTGTATTCTCCTCGTCTCTGCAGTTCGATCGGCCTTCAGTCCGTCAGCTGCTGCTCGGTCTGATGAGAGAGAATTTAGGATTAAAGGTTTTCCTCAGTTTCTGACAGATGCACCCTGTGAATCTTTCCTTTTTTTAAATCCTGGATCCCGGTCTGCATCTCCAGATGATTCTACAGACGCGCGGTGACTGACTGACTGACAGATCAAACCGAGGCCATTCACGGCGCTGAGGAAGCCAGTGTTACAGCGTGTGATTGACGTTTTGTGCTTTTAACGCCACCAAGGATCCATCTGCTTTTTATCTTGTCTTCCTCTTGTCGAAAGGTTTCCTCCTTATAAGTTAGTTTTATTTGTGTCTTTTCACAGTAATGATTTCAGCCGGATGGTCGCAGAAGAGTATCTGAGTTTCTTTAACTTCACAGGCTTTGGTCTGGACCAGGCACTTAGGTGAGAAAGTTCAGTGTAACACATGTTTTACCTCTAAGTTTGTTTATCCTATAAATAATTCCCAACAGTTTTAAGAGTATATTTCCAGCAAGTAATTGAGTCACTTCACTGACAAACACTGATCTCTAGAGGCAATCTTTTGGTTTGCATTAAAAATACACACTATACACCGTCTACATCAGGCAGTCTCATGCAGTCAGAGTGTTTTTTAAACAAAAGTCAGTTCTTTTTATCCTTATTTTATGATTTATCTTTTTGTCATGCTTTATTTTCAAGTATTATCTGCTGCAGCCTTTCACATTTTAAATGACGCAGCTGATGGTCTGCCTGCTGGGCGTTTTTGCCTGACGCACCTCCACCAGTACCTTTTGTGCAGGTGTACCATCTATGGGCCTAAGCAGGTCATCAGCCAGGGACCACCAGTCATAGATGTTGCGCTCCTTTAACCCCAGTACATCTCCTGGTGACGGAGCGATGGCAGGGATGCCACCCCCTGCTGATGCCCTAGGTGTTGTACGGCCCCCAACTCCTATGCTTCCTCCTTAGCCACAGCCAGAAACAGCCTTTCTCCGCCTTCTCAGCCAGTTCTCTGATGCCTTTCAGATGCCCCACTCCTTTGCATCTCATGTCGAGGAGTAGGCGAGCAGTTGAGGTTCCAAGAAAGCACCTACACCCCACCTCGACAGGGCAGGTGATGGCCCGTTTCAAAATGTATCTGGGTCCCACCCAAACCCTCACATGACTAAAACATGAGGCTCAGAAAATGTACCTTTGTATTTCTTTATTTCTATTTTTTCCAGTAATCATTTTCTGGTTTTCAGTTACTGTATCGGGATGGCCTCTAATAGCCCACCAGCAGTGCATCTGCAGCCCACTAGAGGGCCTCGCCCACAGTTTGAGAAACACTGAACTACTGTACATGCAGTAGGCCAGTTTCTTCCATTGCATCCAATTACACATCTAATGGATATAAGATAAAGACAAAAACTGCCATAACAGCATCAGACTCTGTTACTTCTCCCGTCATATCTGCCTTATTTTATACGCGTCATTAGAGACCCCTCTGCCCAATAGATGAAGTCTGTGTATATGTTAACAGGCAGCTCAAACAGATTTTGAGGGTGGGTTGTGATGAAATGTTTAAAAGATTTTTAGGAGTGCATGTTTGCGAATAATTATCCCTTGTTACTGATTACATGAAAATGATAATCAATTATGTTTATTCAGTACAGATGGGCTGTTATGACAGAGTTATGCAACCTCAAGATGTTTTCATATTAAAAAATCTAGCTGAGAACAGAGAGAGAATAAACAATATTTCAACAGTGATTATGAATTTCTTATTTTGATTGCTGTGTGTTTGTACGATATTTTTTTTACAGGTTAAAGATTACCCTAGATGAGTACATGGGAAATATCTGTTAACCCTCTGTGTGTGTGTGTATTTAGGACTTTCCTCAGACAGTTTGCACTGATGGGTGAGACACAGGAGAGAGAGCGGGTGCTGTCACACTTCTCAAAGCGTTATTTTGACTGCAACCCAAGAGTCATACCATCAGAGGGTGAGTACTTTTGTTTTGATCTGTAAAGCACTTTGGTATACCTCAGGTTATTCTAAATGGGCCTTATAAATAAAGTTGAATTGACCTGACTTGACTATTTGTCACCAAAATCCGACCTTAGAAAGAACTAAGAAATCAGTATCTGTTTCATATCGGTGAAATGACTAAAAGATAATAAATTAACTTTCATTAATGAATGGTGATACATGATGCATATCTCAATACATATCAGATGGGTGACACATTACCAGCATTAAAAACTCTGATATGATTATAGTACAGATCCAATCAAACTGCTCTCCAAACTCAAACCAAATATGAAAAAAATGCAGCGTGCATGTACCTGCACTCACCTAGTGAACTGTTTTAACACATCCCTCACACTGTATCTGTCAAACTCAGACTGTATACAAGGACAAATATTCACAGATCAATTAGATTTAGAATGAAAACGAAACTGGACAAATATGTTTGACTGAAAACTAGAAGATTTTCAAATTTTTTTAGTATAATTTTTACAGTTTTAAACAGGCATCACCTATTTTTTCTTTTCTAATATTTTTACTTTACACTTACTTTGTGACTTCAAAAACACATTCCTCATGATGTCAGTGTCTCTGCAGGCAGTGATAAATCTTAAAATATGAAAGCAATAACGTAACTGCTTTAAAGATAAATGTATGTGCAACTGAATCATTAAAGGCCATGGACCCTGAACATCTGCCTGGACTGATTCAGACTCAGAAAGCTTAATAAATCTTAAAGACAGTTAATTTTTTGCATTGCAACTCATCAAATTTATATTTACAGACAACAGACATGAGTTAGAGACTGTATCAAATGAATTGTTAGCACAGTGACAGAAGTGCTCAGTGGCAAGTTGGTGCCCTCCTGTGGTCCCCTTAATTAAGTAGTAGAGTCTGCAGCCCTTTTAAGGTCCTTTTTTTATTAAAGGCCATACACCATTGTTGACAGTTGTACTTATTTCTGTTTACTTCAGCTAAGACCTTTTTTTTCGTTCTTTTTTTATTTTATGTAACTGATAAATATGTCCTCATATCCTTTTTTGTATATTTCTTTGTTAACATGACCATGAGTAAGGGAGGCATAATACATGATTCTGATGTTATGTTGTGCTGATATTTCAGAACTTATTTTAGCTGATATTAATATCTGTACCAGTGTATACAAATAACTGATAACCCATGTTATATGCTAAACATAGTTTAAAGAGTAAAACTAAGCTTCATCTGCCCTTTTAACGTCTATAACCACTGCTTTATCAATCTGTTGGTAATAAGCCCTATTTCTAGAGTTTACAAATCAAAATAATACATACAAACTCTACAAAATAAATGCTAACATATATGGCTGAACTAATTCTGCAGAACTGATATATATGCTTATACTGATATTTAGCTTTCAAAGCAAATCTCTGCTGATACCATGAAGATGCCAATAATATCCTGCATTCATACCATTAACCCTGTTACTTTTATGATACCTCTATCTAATCAATATGATCAACCAATAACTAAAAACAACATCTGAATACAAGCAGATAAATGATAAAAAATGTCCTCAAATTGATTATCAGTTGCCAAAAACACCTAATGTATCAAATGAGATACAAACATGTATATATGTTACATTTTATGGAAATTTTGATTTTTTTAGATTTCAGCAGAAAGTGAAATAAACATTTCAGCTCCAAAAAAATGAGAATTTTCTGGCTATAATTTGTTTTTTCAGGCATTAAAGGGTTAATTGTAACAGTTTCCAAGGGTTTTTGAACTGACTTTGGGAGTTTTATTGAGGGGGAAAAAAGTATACAGGTATTTCAAAATAGTTAAATATAAAATGTTTACTCTTAAAGTGTTTCTTTGTAACATGAACATAAAATGAATTATCTTATTCCAAAAATTATAAACCCAGCTGTCGTCAATTGCAATTTGTTCAGCTCTGCAAAAACACATTAGTTTTCTTAGGTGAGGATGAAACACCATGTGATTATATGATGACACAATGACAGATATCAAACTATAACACAGCGTTTCCCATCTATCGTGTTCAGCCCAGCAACAGTTAAACCATCCCTCTGTGGCTCTTTTGTATTTTGTCATCGATATCCTAAAGTAATATTTATGAAACATAGACCCTGGACATGTGGTGTATAAGTATTTGTTACATTATTATTATTATTTTTGTTTTTATTTTTATTTTTATTTTTATTTTTATTTTTATT
This sequence comes from Cetoscarus ocellatus, assembly GCA_037902135.1. Lineage (NCBI taxonomy): Eukaryota > Metazoa > Chordata > Actinopteri > Labriformes > Labridae > Cetoscarus > Cetoscarus ocellatus. Next base: position 23,604 of record JBAMNC010001213.1, read on the forward strand.
TTTATTTATTTATTTATGGGTTTTTTTTTTCTGTAATATTATGTTGTAGATTTAAGGGACTGGTTCCTAGGTCCAATTCATGTATGTACTTGTCTTGTTCTAATGTTTCGATGTTAAAAAAGCAATAAAAAGTGAATTATAAAAAAAAAAAAAAAGTAATAGTAAACATTAGCTGCCCTCAATATGGATACTGTAAGAACTGCACAACTTATTTGAACAAAGAGGTTCGGCAGTATGTGTGAGCATCCTCTGATGGCAGAAGTTACAAACTGTGCTTTTAAGTATCTTGGATATTTTTTTAACCTTACTTAAGAATATCTTGTGTCTCAAACTGAATGAATAATTTTAACCCTTTTTTTCTTCTTAGATGCTGTTCACACACTGACCTGTGCTCTCATGCTGCTGAATACAGATCTACATGGTCAAGTAAGTAATAAGTTATTGAAGTTGTCAACATGCTGTACCTGTTTGTTCTTAGTGTCTACCATATAGTGTGTAGTTGTAGCCTGATCACAGCTGATCTATGTCTGCATGTCTTCTTCGCTTCTTTTGTCATCATTAATCTACTGCTATTATAGTCACAGACTGCTTCTGTATATCTGGGTGACTGTTCACTCTCTTCAGTGATATTTAAGCTCCCTCACAGTCCTCTTCAAAGTTGGCATTGTTATCCAACTTACAGGCTGTGACTTTTTTTTTTTTGCTTTACTTCAGAAGTCATTCCCAAAATTATGGGACAAAAAGCAGAGTGTATTATCCTTAAGTCCAATATGACTTTTAGAGAATGCTTGTTTTTTTGGTTCCTTTCCAAAAGGTTCAAAAATGTAAAAGAGAGGCAAATTAATACATCCAAAATAATTTATTTAAAAGAATTTTTTGTGGCAAAGGAAGTGGCACATTATCAAAATCACTCTAATATTGTTTTTAGGAAATAGATAAAATGTATGGAGAGAATATCAGTCAAAGGTGGAGTTTTTGGTCTTTGACACATTTAAATGGAGAAATTACTCACACAAAGTCATTCATAAGCAGCACAGTCATAAGATTGTGCTCTTTTCCTAAAAATAATATTATAGTGTACTTGCTAAATTTCTACCCAGTTGTTACAAACTCTGGTTCCATAGAAGTTAGGATGATGTGTTAAACTAAGTATAATACAATGTTCTGCAAATCCCTTTTGAACTATATTCAATTGAATACAGGACAAAGAAAATATATTTAATGTTCAAACTGATAAACTTTATTGGGTTTTTTTTAAATATTCGCTAATTTTGAATTTGATACATTCAGCACATTCCAAAAAAGCGGGGACAAGGGCAACAAAAGACGTGTTGTCTTTTGGGACATCCCTGCTTATTTCAACAAGGCCATTTTCTGCATGTGGCTTTGTAGCAAAAAACTGGCCTGACAGCTGGCCAGACTAGTCTCCCATTGAAAATGTGCGGTGCATGATGAAGCACAAAGTGCCACAATAGACAACCCGACTGTTGAGCAACTGAATGCATGCGTCATGCAAGAATGGGAAAGGATTCCACCTACAAAGTTTTAACATTTAGTGGGTCCAATTCCCAAATGCATCCATGTTATTATCAGCACAAAGTTCAAAAGCCAGCACCTGGGCTGGTATGGAGGTGTGTTAGTGCCCATGGCATGGGTAACTTGCATGTATATGAAGGCAACATTAATGCTGAAAGGTACATACAGGTTTTGGAGCAACATATGCTGCCATTCAAGTGATGTCTTTTTCAAGGACATCCCTGCTTATTTCAGCAAGACAGTGCCAAGCCAAATTCTGCACGTGTTACAACAGCGTCACTTCATAGTAAAGAGTGCAGGTACTTGATTGGCCTGCCTGCAGATCAGACCTATCTGAAGTTGTACATCAAGCAAAATAGGAAAAAATTCCACCAACAAAGCTCCGTCAATCAGTGTCCTCAGTTCCCATATAATTATTGAGTGTCGTTATAAAGAAAGGTGATGCAACATGGTGGTAAATATGCTCTTGTCACAGTTTTTTGTGTAGCAGGTATCAAATACAAAATGAGTAAATAATTGTGAAAAACAGTTAAGTTTATCAGTTTGAACATCAAATATCTCATCTCTGTAGTTTATTCAACTGAATATGGGCCAAAATGGATTTGAAAATCTTTGTGTTCAGATTTTATTTACTTTTTACACAACGTACCTACTTCATTGGATTATGAGCTTGCATCAAATATAATTTTAGAGCAAGAAAACTGCACTAAATACAGGAGATATTATAAGATTAGCAGAGAATCATGCTCTCTAATTAAGATATTCTTTATCAAGAGTAAGTTTGTAAGTTAAAAGAATGAAGAATATTAGTTTTCAAACAAAAGTCAATTTGTATTTTTTCATTTTTAAGAACATTGGCAAGAGGATGTCTTGTACGCAATTCATCTGCAACCTGGAAGGACTGAACGAGGGCCAAGATTTTCACAAAGATCTGCTCAAAGTAAGAATCTTCCCCTTCTAAAATAGCACGATCACACTCATACACCAACATGCACATGCTGTCACACAGACCCAGCATCCTGAATGTGAGTAAGTAGCCTGTGCCAGCGCTGTATTGTCCCTCAGATCAGTGCAACTCAGCCTGGATGTCTGGCCTGTGCTCATTGCCAGCTGGCATTCGCCTTGTCTCCAGAGGCCTCCAATCAGAGCCCTGCCTGCACTCGCCACTTCCTGGTACTCTCTTGGGCTGGAAGACTTATTGTTATGTGATCTGGAGACATGGGGACTGGGACTCAGCTGCCCTCGAGGTATCTGCGCGTGACTCCGGCAGCATTAGATTAGACGATTAGAGTAATGCAGTTGCGTTAAGCAGCGATAGATCGTGAACCATCAGGCGGGGTTCAGACGGAGGCCTGGGGGCCGCGTGATGTGGCGAAATAACCCAATCACCGCTGCTGCATGTCCACTGGCTCTCCTAATGATGATGCCGTTGATTAGTTTTGTCTGCAGAGCGGTCCGTCAACATGGTCCAAAGCCCCAGAGAGCGAGTCAACAGGTTGTAATGGAATATTTATAATGCATGAGGGAGAGAGAGGCCATGGCGTTTCTGTACAGATGACCGGAATGAATTCACAAATGAAAAGCTGCGTGTTATCGAGTCCCTGCACCCCAAGCCATGCCAGGTCCCATCGACTCGCTTTAGATGTTTTATTAATGCTTTTGTACAGATCCAGGAACAGTCTTTTTAATCATGCCATCCACTTTCCAGCTTTTTATTCTCTTCTCTCTTAATCAGACCCTTCTTTTTTCTCTAGCTCTTTCCTCTTTCTGTCTCTCTCTCACTTGTTCTCTGATTCTCTAAATGTGCAGCTCTGGTTTGCTCCTTATCACTGCTCTATTAAGCTCCAGTGCCGTTTAACGTCTTATCTCTGGACTGTGACTCACTGCAAACTTTATCTGTTCTCTTTCACCTCCAGTTCTGCTGTCTTCTCGTCATGCTTCACAGCTTCTCCTGAACTCTTATTTTCTACTATGGCCTAAACTGTTCTTTTTTCTCCCTTTATTTCTTTTATCCTCTTTTCTGCTCTTTGACGCATCAGTTATTCAAAGAACGATCTCAAGTTCACGTTTATTTTTACCAAGAAGATTGCAATTTAGTTTAGAATTAGTCTTCTACAAAGCTAATATACCACATGTCCATGCACATTTTAAAAGTTCTCGTGAAAGGTATTTACCTGCACATACTGACTTTAAAAACTTTCAGGAAATTTATTGTACAAACCCCAATTTTAATGGAGTTGGGACATTATGTAAAATGTAAATAATAACAGAATACATGATTGAAATACTTTTTGACTTATATTGATTTGAAAAACAACTTTAAGATACTGAACATGTGGTAAATTAACTCTTTTACTTTATATTCACTTACAGGTATGGTATGGATATAGATATAGATATAGATATAGATATACATCATAGGGTAGGCCGCTAAGGCCTAAAAATAATATCCCAAGTTTTTCACAAATCTTGATTTATGATTTTAGTTGATTTTTGCCTCTCAAATAAAAAAAACCTCCAAGTTTTACTGAAATTATATGAAATTTTATATGAAATGTGTTTTGTAATGTTATTGAAATAGATTTCCAAAAATATTTTTTAAAAACTGTTAAAGTGCATGCTGTAATTTTGTCATCCATCAAATGTTCACGATGTTGTTTGCAGGTAGACAAGCTTGTCTACATAAACCCTGAAAGTTGCACTATTTTCAAAATATATTAACATGGTACTCTCTTATCAGTATTTAGTCTCATTCAATAAAATAAATACAAATCCAAAAATGTGCTTGTGCTAAACCTAACAGCATGTACCATTAAGAAACAGAGTAAATTACCAATATTCATATTTATAAACATTGCCACAACTTACAAATGGAGGAAGAGAAAGTCAAGGAAACAATCTTGATTTTTAATTTTAAATCTTCTCCAAAAAAATAATTTTGAGTGATAGATTTAATCGATTTATAGCCAGTCTCTAGTGAATCATATGTTACTTCAGAAAACAGAGCAGTTAGCAACAAAATATCTTTTAACATATTTTAATTTGTACCACTCACTTTCAATTTACTGGACAAAAAGACAAAATTTTGTGGTAAAGCAAATACAACATTTATTTTTTTTACCCAGCCATCCATTACATTTTCCAATATTACTAAACTAGCTAAAACTCTATGTACTTGTGTCCTTGCACTTAGGATCGTTGACTGGTGAATCTCTACAAACACTAATAATGGACAAGTTGGAATTGTAGTAATATCAGAAGGTTAATATATCAACAGGTACAGACAGGATTAAAGGTACATGCAAAATATGTGAAAAAATCAGTCCATGCTCCCCAAAGTTTGAACTTAAAGCCCCTTGGCCCTCACCTTCGAGTTTTCCTCTTCACTCTCTTTCTCTGTTACTGCACTTTCATTTCCTGCAGCCAAATGACTCCCATTTCCCTGCCTTCCCCATATCCCTCATTTCCTCAACTCATTCAGCTTCACTCCCATTTCCCCTTTTTGTGTCTGGTATCTGTGTTTGTATGTGCTGTAAAAACATTAGAAGGGAGCCTTAGGAATCCTTCACCTTGTCTCATTTTCTACACAGAAAACATGTTTAGTTTGTTGCCCCCAGACTCAGCACTTGTTTTCTCTGTCACCATTTTGCCTCAACATCATCAAGCTTATGTGCTCCTGTCACAATTTTCCTTCATTGTACTACAGACCGTCTCTAGTCTGTTTTCATCTGTTTTCTCTTTTTGCATTCAAACCTAACAGCGCTGCATGCATGCAGCTATAATAAATGTAAATAAGCCATATACAGGTTTCTTATTTATGTCTTACACTGGGCAAGAGGCATGGTACTCCCTAAGCTGATAACTAGCTGATCACAGGGCAACATAGAGAGACAGACAACCATTCACTCACTCTCAAACCTCAGGGCGATTCGGACTCTGGTTGCTGTAAGACACAAGCACTACCTGCTGTGCCACCATGCCGCTTAGGATATTATGTAAAATGTAAATTAAAACAGCATACAAGGATTTGCAAATCCTTTCAAACCACATTCAATTGATTACACTTCAAAGACAAGATATTTAATGTTCAAACTGATGAACCTCATTATTTTTTTTGCAAATATTCACACAGTTTTAATTTGATGACTTAATCAAACACATTCCAAAAAAGATGGGACAGGGTCAACAAAAGACTGGGAAAGTTTAGAAATGCTCAAAAATACCTGTTTGTAAAATTCCACAGGTGAAGAGGTTAATAAGAAACAGCTAAGTGATTGATTGTCCCCTCTGATTTAAGGAAGAACTGACTGGATTTTGAAAGACATAAGGAAAATGTCAAGGTCAAAGCAACACATGTCCACCTTTTGTAATTCCTGCCAAGGAGGTTGTGTTTTTGATGCCATTTGTCCATTTGTTGGTTTTTTTGTTTGTGTGCAAGATAACTCAAAAAGTTCCTAACAGAGTTTGATGAAATTTTCAGGAAAAGAAGTGGTAGTGATTTGAATCCCGATGTGGACCCAGGAATATTTGAAATATTAGTCATCATTGTGTGATAGGGCAGTTTTCCCATGACTTGGCTAACAATGTCAAAATTGCCTTAGCAGTTTGTAAATGTAATATCTCAAGAGCACTTTAAGTGATTTTCTTTAAATTTTGCAACAGTGTCTACTCTCAAGGATGAACTTATGATATGTTGTAGGTCAGGGTCAATGGTGACCTTGCGCAGAAGCTTTATCTGCCATTAATGAGATGAGTAATTGTCTGTAATTAGACAGATCACAAGCACCAGTCTACAACGGTTTTGAGTGGCCCAAAGTGGCACGGTCTAATCAGCGTCCTTTAAAGCAGGAAATGATTGGAGGTACGAGCAAGGAAACAGCAGGAAATGACTGTTCATACTGACAATAGCATAGATGCTAAAAGTCTCAGTAGCAGTTAGGGCTTCCAAGATTAGTCAACTAGTCATGAGGACGTTGACGATCAAAATCACCAATGACCAATTTAATAATAATCTAGTTAGCTGCCAACATTAGCATCAACAGTGTGCTCCTTACTTATAGCTGTTAATGTTAACATTAACAATGATGATTTCATTAGCCTTAGAACACATATGTGATGCATTTGCTGTAACGTTATAACAGATGCAAAGTTCATTAAAAGTTGAGTGAACTACCATCTTAATTGTCTTTTTTTTAGATAGCACATACCTTAAACACTTCAAGCTGGATGTTAAGGATAGTTATACAAGTACAGCTGCATGCTGGTGCGGTAAGCTGCAATTCATGGATGATTTGATTAGTCGACTAATCGCAAAAAAATAATCGTTGACTAGTCGATTATCAAAAAAATGTGGCAGCCCTAGTAGCAGTAGCAGATCTGGGCCATTTCTTTATTGTACAAGCAGTAAGAGCACTTGTCCATAAAAATGATTTTTCACCCCACTTTCAGCATGTTTTGGTTTGAGTTTGTTCTATATATTGGCTTAAATTTTGTATATTACACCGTGGCAGTAGTGCCCACCTTCTACATTATCTGACTGGCCTGTAGTGAATGCAGTTGGCAAAATGAAAATCCAACCACCTGCCTGATATGCATTTGAAAGTTTCTGCCCATTCCCAAACACTTTGTATTGGCTATTGCTTAAATAGACTGGTGAAATACACTGAACTGTCCATCTGGTGTGTCAGGTTAGGTCAATAGTGATATGACACAACTCTTGTTCGCACAATATTTTGAGAATGCATCAATTGAATTATGTGGAATTTGGGACAACCCTCACTTGACAAATAACTGATATTTATTTTATGCATTAGTTTAACCCATGTACATTTAACCAGCTCTGTAATTTAAAGCTAATGAAAAGATATGTAATGGCACCATTAAAGAAATAAGACTTCCACCACTCACACTACCACAAAAAACACCCAGCCCGTCTAACTGATCCATTACCTTATTGTTACTGTCATCCTATTACATACCTCCTAGCATTTAAACACCAGGCAGTGGCTCCAGTTTACATTTTGGACAGTGGTCATCTTATTCTTAGAATTCTATCATCTATCATAACCCACAGTAAAATTTGGTAGTTCAAGAATGTGCCAAATGTCTGGAGTTTTCTCATAAAGAAACACTGCAGTGGTGCTAAACTATTGAGCCCTGTAGCTAAAACAAAACTCTGGCTGCCTGTGGACTGAAAAGTAATGAGGGGCTCTGCATCCCCCTGACACCTCTCACCATCTTCCTCCCTCAGGTAACTCCCTCTTTTATCACCAGTTACTGCCTTCTTCTGTTTTCAAGCTTTTTTACAGTTAAGACATCTTCCTCAATAACTCTCTCCACTCTGGTGCCTCTTTTCTCTCAGTTATCCCTCCTGACTCTTACTCTCATTCCCTTTTCCTCTGTTTCATCTTCTGTTGATTAAACCTCGTGATATGATTCCCATTAAAGCCACAATGGAGGAGCTGCAATGAGAAATCTCCTTATAATAGTGTGTGAAGAAGCTTCAGCTTTGAAAAAAGCCCCCTAACACACTTTCATGCACACCATAGACTTTCTTTTTTACTTACACATGCATTTTACTGTAATTTAACCTTCAGAAAGGTGGGAGATGGCAAAGAACAAAGGTTTTGGACCAGAATTAGCAATAGACCACATGATATCCTAATGGATAAGTACAGTGGTGCAGCAGGTCACTGCAAGTGCCTAAACCCCAAAAAGGATAAATGCTGTGGATAATGGATGAATGGATGGATGGATGGTATCCAAGTGCTTGCACCACAGCAAGATGGACACCAGAACTATAGTTGAAAATACATGTTTGCTGAGCCTTAGTTTACTTTATTTAATGATAGAACTACTGTCATGGATATTCTGTAATTTACAATAAAACTAGACCAAAACTAACCATATATATACAAATAGTTTTATTTAGGTTGCATTAATCTATAATTTTTTGTCCCTTTTGGTGTACAGAAGTTAAGCTTTTGTAGGGGGCAGCAGCTGGATGCTGCTCACATTAGTGTTCACCTGCTCGCACAGTGATATAAAACATACCAGTGAGGCCGAACATTATGCCCACTGACAGGTGAAGTGAATAACACTGATTATCTCTTCATTTTGACACCTGTAAGTGGATTGGATAAATCAGGCTGCAAGTGAACGTTGTGTCCTCAAAGTTTATGTTAAGAGCAGTAAAAATGGGCAAGCCTAAGTGTTTAAACAAGTTTGACAAGGACCAAATTGTGATGGCTGGACAACTGGGTCAGATCATCTCCAGAACTGCAGCTCCTGTAGGTGTTCCTGGTCTGCTGTGGTTAGTATCTATCAAAAATGGTCCAAGGTAGAAACAGTGGTGAACCAGCGACAGTGTCATGGGCAGCCAAGGCTCATTGATGCACATGTGGAGCGAATGCTGGCCTGTGTGGCCAGTCAAACAGACGAGCTACTGTTGCTCAAATTGGTGAAGTTAATGCTGGTTCTACATTATTACACTAATGTTGTTGCCTTCCGGGCTCCTTTTTTTCTCAATGCAGAATCTTTTCATCTATTCAGAGGTTTTGGAAACTCTTTGTCTAGCCTGAGGTTATTTTAGTTTGATTGATTGTGTGTCTTTGTTTTATTTTGTTTAGACTCAGAGGAGAACAGTTATAAATCATGAATCAGTTTTCAGGCCATATGTTCAGGTAAAGTCATAAAACTTTGATTGCAGCAGAGTTTTATATAAATCACATTTCCTGAAAACAGTCAACACAGAAGAGGTCTCTGCTTTAACTTTGACTGGTCAGTGGGTTTGTAAATTTATCAAGGTGGTGTTCTGGCCATGACTTCTAACAGCTGCCTCCACAATCAAGTCTGTACTATGGACCATCCAGACTCCATGTCCTAAAATCACCTTGGGTTATACAAGAAATTCTCCCAGATGTGGGAGTGAAGACTTCATGAGCAGGGGCCTGGTCATTTCCATTTTACTCTCACTAGCTGTGTCGGTTTACCAGGTCTGTCCAACAGCCTGCCCTATCATCTGATCCAGCTCACCATCAGGAGATGATCAGTTTAAAGCTCTGCTCCTCTCTTCCCCTGACAGCTACACACGACAACAACAGCAAAGTCAGTTATCAATCTATGGCTTGGAGTGTTCTGCTTAATCTTGCACAGCAGCTGGATCCCCCTGATTCAATGTCTGTAATCAGACAGATCCATCTTGCCAAGCCAAGCAATGATTGTTAGCAGCCCAAAGCAGCACGGCCCAATCAGCATCCTTTACAGCAGCAAGAGCTGATAAACTTTAATAATATTTTAATGCTTAAAATCTGCAGTAATAATAAAGAGCACTAATGTACATAAATTGCAAAGATGAATACTCAGAATTTGGCAATTGTGCCTTCTTGTAATTTCACCAAGGTCATTTTTGCTTCAGTGGAGTCTAAGGTATTAAAGCCTTGTATTCAATGAAGTCTCTCATTGGAAGCTGAATAGTGTGCGGACATTTTCCTTTTATTCTAATTTTAGCTTCAGCGAAAAACTTTTAAGAGGTTATTTGTAGACTGAAGTCAAAATTCTTCAAGGCTGCTTCATTGAAATAAACCGTTTTTTGTTTTTTTTTTTACTGGTGTTTCACTTTGTGGTATCAAACCAACATTTTCTTTTCTCATAGTTTAACCTCAAAATGCTCCCCAAAGGATTCACTCATGCACCACATTAATGATATTTTACATTGTGGGTTACCCCCCCGACTCTCATCTGCATTTTTTTTTTTTTTTAATTGTAATCACATTAAATCTGTTCTTATTTTGCTTTATTCAGGAATACTTGAAAACAGGACAGCTGGTTAGTTATTTAGGTAAAATCCAGGCTGTCTTTTTAAGTGGTACAGTTTTCTAAAAGAAGCCACAAAAATGTCAAATTTGTTGAACAGGAGGCTTCAAACAAGATAATTTATATTTCCTAGTTTGAGAACATGATTAATAGACAATGGGTGTAGGGAACTCCTCAGTTACTTTTTCCTGCTTTTTCCCTGTAAATATGAGATTGGCAGGGGAAAGAGGCTCTTTTGAAAGAAACCTTTGAAAGGGTGTATTTTCCTTAAAATGTTGAGCCATATCTTGAAGATACTTATTTTTAAATAATAATTGCATTTCAAGAACAAAGGTAGATTTCTGGTTAAATCTTGCAAACCTGAGATGAATGTGAAGCAGAAATTTGTGAATCAAACACTCATCGCAACACATCCTCTCTGATAATTAACCCACTTGTTTATTTATTTCTGTGCTTCCTCTTCTCAGTCAGAGACTCTGCAGATCATATCAGCTGTTTTTTTTCTGCACTGCAGCATTCAGACTCATAACTGATGAGAGGCTTGCAGTTTGTTGGCAATTAACAGAAAACGAGAAAGACTGAGATGAGTGCTCCCGATGCTGCAGTAAGCCTTTAAGCCTTCATCACTTCTTCACGTTTCTTTTTACCCCCTCTCTCAGCAGCATGCTCCGAAAACATGGCTGCTGTGAAGGAGCTCCCTGCAGAGAATGAAGCTCTGGCTGCAGGCCCAAATTGCTGCTTTGGAGGAAACTTTGCTCCTTTATTGCACAGCTCAGAGATACTGAGGTCTGCACTCCTCCCTCTCTTTCTGCTCCTCTCTCTGTCTCTCTCTCCTCAGCAGCGCTCAGGGCTTACAGCTTGAAGTGGGAGCTAATGATGCGCTGAAGTAGGTTACCAGCCCGCATTAGAGCAGGGGAACAAATTCAGCTGAAATGAAAACGTTGCACGGCTCAATGAGATGCCGAACCACGCTATTCAAACAGTAATTAGGTGCACTGATGTTATCGATTGCGTAGTGGCATTGATGGCGAGTGACAAGACAGATGACTTATTTGTTTTTGTAAATGAGGGGGGGAGAAATCGTTCCTTCTCGTGTGTCGCTGCTGCTGCCTTTATTCTGCTGTATGGATGTGTCTGAAACGTGCACAGACCAGAGAGTGATGGTCAGCCTCATGAGCCTTTGCTAAAACAAGCAGGTCATGTCTGAGGAGAAGGGGAGAAAAATGATTCAGATCATCAGTTGCATTGTGGTGAGACAGAAGGTCAGAAAATGAAAAGACAGGTCTAAGAATTTGTGAATCAGTAGAACAGAATTTGAATATGACAACATAGGGGTTAAAGAAAAATGAGAAATGAGAGCAAACATTAAATTATGAATATGATAATGAGAGTGTGATGAATAAAAGTAAACCATTTAAAAAGTTATGGGCCCAAGCCTGGTGCAAAGTGTTTTGCTGGTGTCCTCTCTCATTTCAGCAGGTTTCATTTTTGTGCCCTAAGGTGTGGCGCAGAAACGACTGCGCTTTAAACCTCCTTAAATCTGATTTAAAGTTGTGTCCTGATGTGGGTAAGCTTCAGTGACAAAATACAGTGAATTACATGGACTCATATGTGAGTGTCCTCACTGCCAGCAAGCGATGCAAAGCGATGCAGTACAACATCTTTTCCTTGGCTCCCCATTTCTGTTGTCCTCTCCTCCACATGTGCCAGTGTGCAAGGAAAAAGTGATTCTGACAAGATGCAGGAGAAATTTTCTTTGTTTTCTCTGGTTTGTCTCCCTCAGTAGATATTGTTTATCTGTTAAACATGGCAGAGATATTGGAGCATTTATCTGTTTCTCTGAGTGAAAACATTTACTTTAACTTTCAATTCCAAGGTAGGAACTTTGTTTAGCTCAGAAAGCTGTGTATTTATGAGTCTTTCAGATCACCCCTTGTCAATACAAAGCACTTCATGTCCGTTTCTCCAGCTGGACAGTAAGAATATCTAATGTACTTTTTATAAGGGGAAACGGTGCATGAAATTACATTTAATGGATGCAGTGTGGACAGCAGACGTGCGATGCTGCGTGATGTGACGCAACATAGTGTGCTCTTCTGTTTTTAGGATGTATCAGAGTGATTGATACAACATCTACCAGAACAAAACATGCAATTTACTGAACTTGTTTCACCCACATAGGATGCAAAACAACACACCTCTATGATTAAATATCAGAGCATTTGTTGATAAATACAGTTTCAAGTTTATAACATGACGGAGAGCTAAGAGACAGCCTTTTTTTGCAGTGCTCTTGGGTGCACTATTCCTGTGCTCTGCAGCATGTGAAATACTCCCAGAAACAAAAAAATACACCCATGATTAAAGAACACTGAGCAACATTTCTAATATTTGTATCCATACTCATAATTGTCACAGATAATTATGCTCACAGATAACAAAACAGGCTTTCAGGTGCGTTTTATGCACACAATACCATTATACTAGCAATAATCCAATTTTCTATTATTATTGTATGACAATAATAATTTAATAGAATATAGAATTAGTAGAATATAGAATCAGATAAAGACTAAAATGTTTCAATCGGATAACCAGTCTTAGGCAGTACATTATCTTGACTGAAGCACAAACTTAAATTTGGTTCCACTGATCAAATGGAGCAGAGTCAAACAAACTAAAGCACAGATCTCACACATTTTACTCTAAAGTTCAGTGTAACTGAAGTGGGAGGGGCAAACAGTGAAAAAAGAGACAAAGTGTGAAGAAGCGACAGCTGCTGGGGTCAGCAGAGACGTGTTGTGGTTGTGAATAAACTCCCCGAGCTGTCTGGATGCTTCATGAGGGAAGAAGAGAGAGATTTAGACAAGACGTGAAATATTGAGTGAGAGAAGGAGGCTGACAGCAGGCTGGGTGCTGACTTAGGGCAAAAGGTCACAAAATAACATTTATATTTAGTTTTAGTCTTTGATTTGATTTTAGTGAAGTAGTTGTTTGTTGGTTTGATTTTTGAAAATGTTCACACATAAAAAAGGAGTTGGGACAGGAGCATGTTTACCACTATGTCGCAACTCCTTTTGCTTTGACAACACTGTCAGCATGTGGGGACTGAAGGCAGGAATTATTGATGAACTGAAAGTGGAATTCTTTCCCACTGTTGTTTGATTTTCATCTTAAGTTGGGGGGGATTCTGTTGTCACAATAGCTGTTAGTGTCATACATTTTCAGTGGGATAGAGGTCTGCACAGCATGCAGTTAAGGCTTTACCCACACTCTTATGGCCACAGTGTGAATAAACTGCATAAAATTAAAGATATTTCCGTGGCCATTTACATTAAAAGCAATATGTGTTTGTGTATATATTGTGTACTTTCTAAATAATCGCACTGCAGAGGAAAAAAGTGTACTTGTTGTCAAGTGGTTATGACCCAGATCTTATTTTGATTAAACAGAAAGTAAATGGGTTCATCTGATTCTGTAAGGGGGAAGAGAACTTGGTTAGCTGAAACTGTACCACAGCCACCTCAGGACCAACTATTATCAACAGTAGGAGGTTGAGTATATACAGACTTTGGTCATACTGCAGCTTAAACACTATCTTTATCCATACATTATCATTAAATTTGTTATCCTTGTCATTTCTAAGACTTTTGTCAAATAATTGGGCTGCCAGGATACAAACACACAATCAAGCGTGCTGTCATGTTGAATGTTTTGACTGAAAGTGGCCGAAGTGCCAATGAGTGCTATTACTTGTCAGTTGTGGGCTTACTAGACACAATACTTTGGAAAACATAAAGGCTGTTATTGCGCCACCGGTGTGTAAGTTCACACTGATTGGCTATGTAATATTTGCTTGTACATTGTCTCTAATATTCAACATCATCGCTTGCTAGCTTATGAGCTTTGTCTAGTTAACAGTCTGGATGGTCTTTTTCCTCCTTGGCCCAGAGGACTTAACAGCCATTGTTAAAATGATAGTGGACTTGTCAGGCCAAAAACACTTCGGGTCAGTACATCTCAGATGATGCCTAGAGAAGTTGATAGATACTGTCACTGATAGATACTGTTGATGGATAGCTTTCACTTTGTATCACAGTGCCTTATCTTACATTTGAAGATACGGTGACACACTTGGTTAACTGTTTTCTGAAACATGCTGTGGTGTAATATCCATCACACAATTATGCTACTCTCTAACTCAGTGTCACATGAAGGGTCAAAGATATCCTGTTTAACTCTGACATCTGGCACATCTAACTGCAAAGAGGATTATTGTTATAGGGCAGTAAAAATGACCTCCTGAACAAATTATGACCTGTTTTCATGATCAAACAGCAGAGAAACTATTGGCACTGTTGCAAAATAATGGCAAAATGGTCATTGGGAAAACACTGATATTGTCTAAAATGGTCATTTTAAGCACTGGTATTGGCATTGGCCCTGATTTTTTTAACAAATGGTGAATCCTTAGTTTTCATTGATAAAATTAAGGTAAAGTTGGCCTATGGGGACATTTTTGGGCAAAGGTCTTAGTTTGTGTTTTAATTAATATATGTAATATATGTGAACCCAGTTTTTTCCAATTTTCATTAGTGGGGCCCCAGATTTGGAACAAAAACAATAGATGATAGAGGGGGAATTAAAAAGTAAGTGGATGTGTCTCAAACCCTCTTTCAGCCCTGTCCATGAAAGGCATTTTTTTAATTTTCAGGGTAGACGCACCTCGGCTAAAATTGGTGGTTCAGTTACACTTCGCTTGTCTTGTCTCAGCCCTGTATTTAGTCAAATATACAGTTAACTGAAAAGGCTTTGCAAACCACTGTATTGTGTTTTGTTTTTCCAACTGTTTTGAAACTGGGCTTTTCACATAAAAAGTGGTTTTCCTTTTTATTCCCCCTTTAAGCCACAAGTTGCTTCAAGCCTCAGAAAGAGGAAATTCAGGAGGACAGAAGGATGAATAGATTGTGACAGCAGTAAATGCTGAAGCTACCCCTTCCTTGAAAACAAGCCTTGATGCAGGTTGTGTTTGTTTTCCCAGTCATGGGTTAGATGTCCTTTTCTGTTTCCCTCCTGATGGAGTCACAGCACCCGGCACATGTCAGCTTTCCAACACATCCACCTTGATGTCACAAAACAGACACTGGCCACGAGAGAGGAACTGTTTCTTTCACAGCCTCAGCCCTTGTTAAATTTTTATTAAGAGATTCAAATTTAGAAAAAGGGCAGAAGTGATGTCAAGGTAGTCAACAAAGAAACACACTGGCAGTTCATTACACAAAGGTTCAAGTTCATCAAGTATTAAACTGGAATTATCGCCTTGTAGTTAAAAGCCGATTAGTAGGTTACACGTATCAGTGTCTCTAACATTATGACAGTGTAACTCAAGCTGGGATTTATATTTAAACACTTAAATATTCTAAAGGAAACATTACCCTTAAAGGAAATTAAGAGCATGAGATGACCCACATTTAAAAGAAGAGGTCACATTTTAATTATTTACAAAAGGATCGTAGTACCAGATATCATCTCTTTGAATCTGGAACCGTGTCAATCTCAAGAGCGACTGATTGTTAGCCGAGACTCCCTATTGTAGGCCAGAGGCAAAGTGTTCGGCCATGCAGTGCAGGTGTCTGTCCTGTTTTCCACCAGATACTGATCTCATTTCACAATAAGCAGTGGTGTTGTTTTGATTCCCAATGAATTTGCGTTCCTGTAAGCACCCAAAGGTTTGTTTGTCTTAAAATGCTCAGGCAAAAAAATTATGTTTTTCTTGAGGATGCAGAAAACAACCTCAATTTAGACTGCCTAAAATGTAACACAAAGTAATGCTGACCCTTTAGAAGAAGTGTTTGAAGTACATGCTTTCACCAGCCTCCACAAAATTTGCCCCGCATACCCCAATGTGACAACAGAGCACACCTTCACCACAGCTAAATTTTGTTTTTTAATATTAATATATTATTACTCATATTAAGGTATTTTTGAAACATAGAACTGATGAATGGGAAGCTTTTATTACCAATGCAAAGTAGATTATGTTCTTTTAGACATTTGCCCGTTAGTTTAATCGATTGTCTGTGAGCAAGATAGCTCAAAAAGTTCTAAATATAATTTGAAAAAAATTTCAGGTCATGTTGGTCGTGCCATAAAAATGATGTAATTAGATCTTTTAAAGGATTTTTTGACACTGGAAGATAGGGCAGTTCTCCACATTATTTTTAATATCTCTAAAGATTCTCATCAGATTTTGATGGAATTCAGAGAGTGAATGTTTATTTTAGAGCTGCAGACCAAATATTAAGTGTCTCTCCCTGCATATTTTCTCAGGCTTATTTATATTAATTTAGGATAACAGTGTGTGTAACTCAGCCCTGAATGCTTCAGATCAGTGAAAAACAATCTAATCGATGTCTTTTGTCTCAGACTGACACAGTCATTAAATCTCTGGTCACACTCCTGTAACTCCAGATCCACTCACTGTGAAGTCAATAATCCTATCTGGTCAATTTCTCTTTCGGGGAAACTCCTCCTTCATTTATCATGTCAGCAAAGCTCTCTGTCTGACATTCTGTCCCTCTTTTTGCTCTCAGAATTGTTTGTACGGATTCTTCTTGGTCAGTTATTTTGATTCAGAGAAAGATTTATTGATCTACCCTCATGTTATTTAGATGGCCTCTAAAATGAGCTGTGGATTTTGGTTTTGGATATTGGGTTACTTTTACTCCTTTCTAAATATGATTTATGTCAGGATGAGCCTCACTGTCACAAGGCTCACCCTGTCATAAATCATGCAGAGGAGATATGTAAAGTCTAGGCTCTTTCATTATATAGACTTTTTCATTCCAAAATCTGACCAACCCATAGGTAAGTCCTCTTTTAGATACACAAGTAGCAAACTTTTTTTATATTCCTATTCATCAAATAACAAACCTCTGTTCTTGATAATCATTTTAATTTCAGTTTTAAGTGTCATAATTCTAAACTTGGTTTCAGTATTGATGTTAAGAGTTTGGTATTGTGACAACATTAGATAATGGAAATCTTTGATGTGTTTGGTTTCTGATTTAGTTTTTTTTTTTTTTTTACAGTATTCGGGTGCTATTACAGATGTAACTGAGTACAATACATCCCAAAAATGTACTCAATTAAAAGTAGATGGACTGTTTTAAAAAAAAAAAAAAAAAAAAAAATATATATATATATATATATATATATATATATACACATATATATATATACTCAAAAGAGTGCAAGAAACTGTACTCTACATTCAAATGTTCTTTTTACAAAATGTGTGAAATTAGTGGATTGCAAATCCTTGTATAGACATGAAACTTGGTAAAAATGGAAATGATTAATATGTCGGTCTAGGTGGACATAGCAAGATAGCCCAAAGGTGCCCTTCTGGTTTGATGATGAATTGATTTAAGTTTGGAGGTATAAGGTCAGAGGTGGAAAGCCCTTAGGATGTTTGAAAAATAAACATGTTTTCACAAAATTTAAAAAGCCGGGCTTTTTGAAGTGCTCCTTAGTGCACTGCTCCAATGCACTCTAGCATGTGTAATATTTCCAGAAACAAGAAAAAACACACAGAGGATTAAAGATTTTCATGCATTTCTAATAAACCCACTAAAGAATCTTAAAAATGGCTATGTTCACAGATCATAAAACAGGCTGTCCAGTGTGTTTTATGCATGCAATAAAGAACAGAGCTAAGAATTTCTGCAGGGAAAATGAGAAAAGTAACTGTCTGAAGCCAACAGGTATTTGGTGTACAGTCAGCAGGTTTAACATAAACACATAAAAGTATGATCCTGTAAGTATTTAGTGGAGATTTGAATGATCAATGAGGTTTTGATTTTACGTTCATGCAAAAACGTCTGCCTTGTCCTTTTTGATTATGCTCTGGATGCCTGAATGGAAAAAATCACTTTATTCTGAGTTTTTACATACATCATATTGTGCTCTCTGTGTGTTCTTCGAGTGTAGTGGCGAGTAAAAACAGAGGACTTGAATAATCAATCCAAAATTTAGAACAAACAACCAAACCCACTTTGTAAAAAAACAAAAAGCCAGCCGCCTGGAGCAAAAGAAATTTAAAGGGAATGACAGCTGACACTGACTTGTGTGATCTATGTGACTTTTAATCAAAGCACATAATCCATCATCCCCTTTGCCCCCTGGGCCTGTCTTTGTGCTGAGAATATGCATAGTCAAAATAGCAAAATATAGACCGATACACAACAATCTGTGGTGTGCCACAGGCTTTAGATAACCGGCTTCATGCCATCAAAACAGGGCCAAGACTGTGTTTGTCATCTTCGCAAAGTCATATTGTGATTTTGCTTTAGCAGAGAGACAGCAGTATATGATAACGCGGTGGGGAGATTCAGTTTACAGATAAACAAGAGCGTTTTCTCTTTCTCATGGGGATAAATGGACTAAATTTCATCTTAAACTTAAATGCCTGATACAGACATGAAAAATTATAGACTTATCCTAAGAAATAGTGTAGGAATATTAAAATGATATGAATATAAAATGAAACAAGTGCTCGTACTCTCATAGCCTACTACTGTACATTGATTAAGATTAAAGGTAGAGAACATGATCCCTTTTAATGCCATAATAGGACACAGTGTAGAAAAATACCATTCTCACTGAAAACGTTGACATTTTAATCAAACTGTGTGCCCTTTTTTTTGGAAAAAACATCAAAATTTAAGAATTTACTGATATAACAGACAGTAACAGACATGGTTCTGTCTTAATGTCAACAGAAATTTAACCTGAAAATTCCCCTTTAATATCTATTAAAATATGGAGTGAAATTTTAAGGATGGCCAAAAAGCCTAGCCTTCCCTAGATTTACCTCACTAACCAATTATTCTCCTTCATAGAGATGAATGGACGTATCCCCCAAAACGTTGAACTGTTCCTTTTATATAGTACAGTAGTGCTTTTACCTACACACCTCTCCATGCTGATTCTTTGCATGTTTCTCTTCCCCTCACCTCTCAGTAATTCCAGCCAGACCTCAGCAGAATACTAATTTACATCAGAAGTGTATTTATTAAAAAACTGTGCCTGTGTGTGAAACCTTACGTGTTTGAATATATGTGTGTGTGTGTGAGTGTGCTGAGAAAGCAGTTGGGAGACTGTGATTTGCTGGCAATGACTGGAAGAAGGAGGGAGGGAGGGACGCATTGACAAAGTGAAGAGAGAGGGAGGCTGAGAGCGAGAGAGAGCGAGGCAGAGCGCCGTCCCCATCAGCTTCTCTTTCACTCCAGGCAGCCAGCTCTCCGTGCTTCTGCTCCTCCTCCGCATCACAGGCAGCAGCACGGAGACCAGAAGACCAGCGGCATGAAGAAAAAGATTGCAACAGATTGGTGAACCAATCATCCATGAATGAGGACAAGTAGGGCTCGAAATCAAGAGTGGGAAAGCAGCATTTTTCTCCTTTCTAACACCAGATCATCAAATCCAAACTAGGAAGAGTGGATCATAAATGGAGAAAAAAGGAGTAAAAAATGAGAGCAAGCCTGCACACATGGACAGAAAGAAGGATGGAGAAGTGAGCAAGTAATCCTGACTGTCAAACCGATGGAATCTGTTTTCTAGCAGGAGCAACAGCTGAGCTAAATCAGCTTTTCCACAATTTTTTTATCATTTTTCTTATTTGATTTTTTTTTGTGACGAAATCGAGGGCGCTCTTTGGATTTCCTGCTCTAAGTCTGAGGGCGGCCATCCTTCCCTCCCCTCGGCCACCCCTCTATTGTGTGTTTGCCTTCGTACAAGCATTAAAAAAGCTTCATATTGTGTGCCTTATATTTTTACTTCATCATTTCCGCCTTTCGCACCCATCTGCTTCACGCTGCCTGTCCGATCACACCTCTGCTAGTGTTTCATACCATCTGTGAGGGTGTGTGCATGTTTGTGTGTTAAAGGGCTTATATTGTGTGTGTGTGTGTGTAAGCACTAGTTCATTGCTTCGCCGATGTCACCTGTAGGTAATTTGGCAAAGCTTTGTCACCCCGTGAGACAATGCAAGAAAGAGATTGCCCATCTCACTGCCTTTAAGTTTTTTTAATTAACATTTAAACTTTATAGACTCGACAAACAGGAGCAAAGTGCTGGATTTATTGACCAGAAGAAGGCAAGAGTCTCACCGTCTTCTCTACAGGGAAGGAGTTGTTTCCTACATGTATTATACATGGCTTTCTCAATAATTCAGCATCAGGTGGGCACCCCCATGTTACATGGTGAGTGTTTTATCAAGACATTCAGAGCTGTGACTGTCGGGCTTTGATGCCCGCTGACAGCAAGCCCCGCCAATGTGTTGCCTCCCTCTGCATCTCCATTGTTTTCTATAGCAGCTGACTTCACCTCCCGCTGCCTCATTTCACAGCTTTTAGATCAACTTTCCTGCAGAACTGAACCACTTGCGCTGTTTTTTTATCCTTCCTCCTTTTTTATCACACTTGAGGCACAGTTTTTGTCTGATCCATGCACCCTCGCCTCCAGCTATGATCGGTGTTAACAGCCTGCACTCGGCCGGGCGCCTACGCTCACGCTCTCTTTGCACTGTGCGCTATGGAAGGGACTTCCGGATGATGGACCCGTTTCGGTATCCCAGAACCCCACGCTCCCGCTCACTCAAACCCCTCGTGTTCCCAGATCTGCTGGGCAAAGCTCAGGATGGACAGAATCACCCACAGGCCCGGAAGAGGAGGAAGGTACTGGATGTTAGATGTTGTTTGTAATTACACGTCATTCTGCAGACTCAAAGTCATCTCATGGTGAATCACCTTATACCAGCATGAAAATTCTCATAAGACCAGATATCTTTTCCCACATTACAGTGCATACATGGACATGGGCACTACAAAACAAATGTCTGATTTCTGGAGTTATCTAATTACTTAAGTATCCAAAAAACAATATGATGCAATATGCTTTACAGATAAAGACCAGTATTGGAGTATAGACAAGTGGATCAACACACATTGCTCAGTTTTATTCAGTACACATATCCAGTACAATATTGTTTCTTTTGTTTTATGGCATCTGCACACGTGTGAATTGAAGTGCAGTATGAGGAAAAAGCAGAAAAAGTTATTATGACAAGTAGCAAGAATGTAGAAAGTAGCATTTTTTAAATACAGATGAGACTTATTTTATGATCAACAAAATGAAGAATATGACTAATAATTTATAGGATTAAGTACAGGAATGGTTAAATGCATTGGGAAATGTCTTAAAAATAAGGACAAGATAGCACTGACGATTAATACGAAATAGGTTTGCTGTCAGGAAAATCATTTAGCCAGCTAACTACAAAGCTAACAGACCAATAAACACATGCTACTCTACATATCCACCTGAAGCAAGTGTTGCCAATGTTAGCTAAGCAGCTAATGAATCAGGACCAGACACCCTGCTTCTTTGCATGCCAAAAGGTGAAGATGCTACACAGAAGACAAAAGCCAGCAGTGCTTTGCTGTTTCACTCTGTTTTTTAAAGGAAATCCAACTTTTTTCTCAATATTTTCCTCTGTGCACCATCGTAAGTGTCTTGCCGTTATGATCTAATGAGTGAATTTCAGCTAACTGTGCTGTTAGATGTTGCAGCTAAAGCACCAGTAAAACAGGATGTACCCTTCAGTGCTTCATTGTGAAATGTTTTATATGAATATTTATCAAAAGAGGAGTGTAGCTCTTTTCTGAAGTGTCTTGAGAAAACATTTGTGATTTGGCGTTATACAAATAATGATTGATGGATTGATTTTTTTAAGCATCGTATTAAAATTACTTATCAGTATTTCATATGTAAGAAAATTCAGGCATAGAAACTAAGCTAACACAAACTCACCAACAAAGTCGATCATTGTGCAGAGTCACCAGTCTACACAGTCACTCACTGAAGTAATACACCAACTTATTTCCCAACTTCAAAAAGAGAATTTACATCATCAGCTCGATCAACAGTAATGTTCGTGTATGTGCTGTCTCACACATCATGTGGATGTAGATGATTGTGGACTTGGTAAATCAGTTTGTCTTTAAAGCTTCCCGATATAGTTGTTCTTGCTACTTTGTAGACTCATATCTCCTCTGCCTCTACACTGATCCTACCGGTCATGTGTAGACTGTAGCTTGCATCTGCGTTGCGTAAATTCTGGACGACATGCACAACTGAAACACTGAATCAATATGGGGGACACATGGGAGCCATCATGCCCATGTAGTCCATGTAGTCCTCATGTCCATGTAGTTAACAGCAAGTATATCTCCAGCTTTATGCTGTAGGCCTGGCTTTGCACTGGCACTCAGTGTTTTTAAAATAGTGATATGCAGTCTGACCTGCCCCTGGTGTTGGGAGCTAGTTCTCCAAATGTTTACAGTCAACAAATGATACAGAACCAACACACTCCCCGCTGAATCAACACACCAGGAAAAAGAAAGGCTGAAGAGGTTTTTACATGATCACAGAAGTTTGATAATTGGGAATATCTGTTACGATCTGATTTTGTTATCAGAATAACCTTGTTTACATGATTCTGTCAACAGTTGGATTTCTATTGTAATTATTTTGCAAAAGCTACAAGTGTTGCCCAATTTCAATGTTCCAGTTTGGTCTTTATCTAATATGGACTATTGTTTTATTTTGTTTACATGTCATCTTCAGTGACCAGGTAACTACATAAATCAGATAATCACTGGTTTAATTGTGTGCATGTATACACACACACTGTCATTCATAGCTAGTTTACCAAATCACCTGAAGTTTCCAGTGTTTACAATTATCAAATTGCCCACACACATCAATTACATTATAGTCTAATATAGTGTTAAATATTTGTTTATAGTCCACATATGGGGCATTAATCATTGATGAAGGAGAACTGGTTGAGTGCCAGGCCCTAAGTGTGTGGCACACCTTTGTCTCAGTTTTGTGTAAAGCCGGCGCTCAAGGCTAATGGCTCTCATTTGCTGCCACATGCTGACGTTGATGAAGCAAGTAGGTGAAGGTGACAAACATCCGCCTTCGTCTCAATGAGTCTGCAGACTGACTGAGTCTGACTCGTGCTCTGATTTACACTCCGGCATCCATCTACCTTTATTTTTATTTACTTACCTTCTTCTTTAGTCTTTAATACACACACTCTGCTGTTGGTACTTCGTGTTCCCAGAGGATTTACAGAACAGGATGCTTTATTTATGCACAAATATTCTGCAGAAAGTAAACTCAGCTGTAACACAGTTTTGCTAGGTGAGAGAAAGTGATATAAGGCAAAGTTGTACATTAATAGCTTGAAAAACTATTTGTGTGAGATCCAGAACTATTTAAGCCCCATTGAAAGAAAGAAGTAAACATATAAACACAAACCTTGTTTCTAGTTTAATGTAATAAAGTAGTTTGTTTTGTCTTGTACAAAAGTAAACTAAATGTTCATTTGAGGATGTGTATGTAAGATAAAAGTATTTGTTACAACTGCTCTGAAGCATGTTTTCACACATTTTTCATACTGAATGTTAAAGCTAAGAACATTTTGTACAGATGAATACACTTTGCAGCACCTATACATGAACAGACTGTGTATGATAATAGTTAAAGCTCACACAAACAAGGACACTCACAGATCTCCACCAAGGCTGGTAGTACTAGCCTCTGTGATATGCAAATCTCCAGGCACAAGACACCATATATAATACATAACACCCAATTAGGCACCCATTGTGAGAAGGTGATCCAGATTGGTTTGAGCAGAACAAAAGAGGGGGCTAGAATTTACTTGGACATTGTATAAAGTGTAAATAAAAACAGAATAGAATGATTTGCAAATACTTTTCGATCAACATTCAATTGGATACACTACAAATACACATTTCAAACTGGTAAACTTCTTTTTTTTGCAAATATTCACTCATTTTGAATTTAAAGCATGTTCGAAAAAAGCTGGAACACAGGCAACAACAGACTGGGAAAGCTGAGGAATGCTCAAAACACCTGTCTGCAGCATTCCTCGGATGATCAGGTTCATGAGTGTCATGATTGGGTATTAAAGGAGCATCCCGAAGGGCTCAGCTGTTCACAAGCTGCATGAGCATATAGTAACGTGCACATCTGTGAAGGCACCATTAATGCTGAAAGATACATATAGGTTTTGAAACAACATATGCTGCCACACAAGCAACACCCTTTTTCAGGGATGGCCCTGCTTGTTTCAGCAAGACAATGCAAAGCCACATTCTGCACGTGTTCCAACAGCATGGCTTTGTAGTAAAAACAGGTTCAAGACTAGTCTGTACTCCAGACCTGTCTCCCGCTGAAAATGTGAAGCACAAAATACAACGGAGACCCTGAAATGCTGAGCACCTGAGGTTGTTCATCAAGCAAGAAAGGGGAAGAATTCCACTCACAAACCTTCAACAATTAGTGTCCTTAGTTCCCAAACACTTACTGAGTGTTGTTAAAAGGAAGAGTGATGTAACTCAGCGGTAAACATGCCCCTGTCCCAGCTTTTATGGAAGGGGTTGCAGGCATCAAATTCAAGATTAGTAAATATTTGCAACAAAAAAATTACATTTATCAATTTGAACATTAAATATCTTGTGTTTCTGGCACATGTAATTGACTATAATGGATTTACAAGTCATTTTTTTCTGTTATTATTTATTTTTTACCCAGTGAACCAACTTTATTGGAATTGGGTTTTGCATTACAAACATTTCTGCCTTTTATAGTCTGTCTTTTCAGCCACTGAAAGTTGTCATATTCTAAAACAGTTGAAAAGAAATGTAAAGTTATCCATGGTTGTCAAAAGGGATTCTTTTGGTCACACTAACCTACACACAAAGCTATGCCATCATCTTTATGGTCATTTTCACTCATTTTACTTATAAGGTATGCTGTGTGGTCAGGGCATTAATGGAGAGTGATGAAAAGACAGGCTATCTGAAAGGTGTCCTTTTGTAAATTAATGGATACTCTTTGGCAAATCAGAATTAAGTATCTCATCAGACTGTAGTGTGAGGAAAGGTTATCGCATGGTAGAAGAAGAAGAAGAAGAAGAAGCTTTATTTATATAGCACTTTTCATACATCGGAAAATGCAACCCAAAGTGCTTAACAAAATAAAACGGAATGAAATAACAAAAACATACAACAATATATAGACCCCCCCACCCCATACACACACATACGCCCAGACTCGCACACACGCTCACACTCACACATACAGTAAATAGACTAGTAACATGGCCTGGCACTGAGGTGAGGAGAAGCCACCTATGGGTGGCCATCCACACTGAGAGGTACCAAAGTCCACAGCCACAGGGAGCGCCGCCAGGAAGACGTCCCTGTGGGCAGACCAGACTCCCAGTGTGGAGGGCCCCCATTAGGAAACACTGGAGCTAAAAACAAGAAGATTAAGACAGTGGAATAAAAACAGGCAATAATGATAAAATGTCTAGAAATGTGAGGGTTTAGGAAATTTTAAAAGTAATAAAATGCACAAGATTTAAAATATGTAAGAATTAAAGTAAATAAAATAAAGTTAAAAAAAAAAATAGTAATAATAATAATAATAATAATGAAAAATTAAAGATTAAAGACATAAGAATAGTAAAATATGAGAAATAAGAGAATAAAAGAAATCAGTTAAAAGCCCAATTAAAAAGGTGAGTCTTTAGCTTCCTTTTAAAAATATCTACAGTCTCTGCGGCCCTGAGGTTCTCTGGGAGGCTGTTCCACAGATAAGGGCCATAATGGCTGAATGCAGCCTCACCGTGGGTTTTTGTTTTAACTCGTGGTATGACTAAAAGGCCAGTGCCAGAGGACCTCAGGGTCCGCGAGGGTTGATATGATAAAAGCAGTTCAGATAGATAAGATGGTCCAAGACCGTTAAGACATTTATAAACTAATAAAAGAACCTTAAAATCGATCCAGAAGCGGACAGGGAGCCAATGCAGCGATTTTAAAACTGGTGTTCAGGTGGTAGGGTGTTCATTTTCAGAGACTAATGGGCCATGAAGAGGCCAGACTAGCAGTATACTTTTTTGGCTACTCTTTGCCATGAATAACCATTTTTTCCTTTTACCCTTTTTCTACTCTCCCATTAGTTCAAGTTTTCATGGTCATAGATGGCTTTGGAGAATAAACCAATTGCAGGTTATGTCTGCTGCTGTGTAGACTAGTGCTTTAATATAAACAGAGATGTTCACCTGAACTACATAGAACATGTTTGTTCACAGAAAGTAATGTAGACTCTCTTGCCATTTAGACTTGAGTATTCAATCAAATTGTGATGTTAATAAGGGGTAAAGAATGAAAAGGTGTCCATTATATGGTATTAAAAGGATGACATTTAGGCCTGAACAACATACACTTTTTAAATGCACTTTCTCATGGTATCTGGATTCCAATTCATAAAAGTTTTTATCCTTAAAGCAGTAATTTTTTATTTAGCCTTTATTTAACCAAGTTTGCCCCATTGAGACCAACACATCACTTTTTCATGAGAGACCTGACCAGCAAAACACAGTTTCATCAAACAGTCGCCCAGACTCATACAGTACAAATAAAGGGAAAAAAACAATTGTAAGTCACCAATTAAAACAGTGACATTCAGAAAGTCTGGATTCCAAAGTTTTCACTGCAGATTTAAAAACATTCAGAGACACCAAGTTTTACAGCCTAAATTCGGTCTGCGGTTATGTTTACTCGTGAAACACTGATGTGTCGATTTAGTAGATTTAAGGCCCAGGGGTCGATGGATTGGAATAGCTTGGTTGATAATTCTGGGGGTTTTTTTTTACCTGTGGCTTTGCTGCTCCACTCAATTACAGAACATTTGAATTAAATGTATAAAAAATGAGATAAGACTTGGAAGGCTGTTTATGTGATTATTAAATTGAGGTACTTTGTAACTATTCAGGCAATGAGAGGCTGGAGCTTATCCCATCTGACTTTGGGCAATAGGTAGGGTAAACCCTGGACCAGAAAACCATTCAAATACCCACACCAAAGGGCAATTTAGAGCATGTTCCCTGCCTTTTGTTTTGCCTGAGCCACAAATGTTTACCTAAGAAGAGTCAAGCCCCCCATGGGGCCTACACTTAAAAAATAAGATTTATCGCTTTGATCGATGTTAACAGATCATAAATATATAATTCAGATTTTTTTTTCATGGATAACATTGACAAATAGGCTGAAACGTGGGCTTTCTTTTGCCAAGACCTTTAAAGACATCATGCCTTTCATGTGTCATCATTGTAGGAGATAATGTACAGACCCTCATGTTCCTCCTCCAGAGTCACCTAACAAGCATGTTTTTAGTCTGACAGAGGAAAACTGAATACCAGGAGAAACCCAAGCATGCATGGAGGAGAACATACAAACTTATCACAGAAAGACCCTGTCTGACTGGGGAGTTTATCCAACAACCCTCTTGCTGTGAGGCTACAGCACCACTTGCTGTTGTAGCACCATGTAGCCCTCAAATTTAAACCTCTTTGGGTGTCCTTTATACCCAATTTTATTTCATAATCTTTATTTAGAACTGTAGGTACCTTCCTGGTTTTGTTTTTGTAATTCATATGATGACTTCCTGGCCTGACAGGAGAGGTGGCCTCACAGTGGAGATGACCTCACAGAAATACCGACAATGGAGGTCTGCAGCAGAACTGTCTTGTCGCACTTTAAACCCTCAGAGAATAAAAGTTCAGGATCATTTCAGCTTTTTATTCACAGTTTAGGCTGACTTTTTAAATATGTGATCAACAAATAGCTTGATATTTAGCCATTTGTGCTCGGTTTGGTAAGTATTTTTTTTGGTTTATGTAAGAGTCATTTGTGCTCTGATTTGAACTTTAGATGATTAAGGTGATTTTTGTTAGTTTATTGAAAATCAGGCCATCAACATTTCTGTAATCCTGTTGTAATTCAAGCAAAGTATCAACCGTTAAGACATTTAGCTTTAACACTTTTATTTACAAATTCCCATGTTTTGCCCAACCCTTTAAAACCAAGCTTATATTAAACTTCTGTAGACAGATTATGAGGCTGCTGTTTCAGATCAGTGACCTCAGCTCAAAGATCTATTAATATTTGATGTTTTCCTCATTTTTGCAGCAGAATCAAATTTTAAGTCTCCCACTTTGTCCTGGTAAGCTCGGCAAGGATTTTTAAAACATATGAATGCTTTAACTTAAATCATGAATGCTGATATTCTTACAGTATGGAAACAAGAACTAAATCTGTAAAGGTTTTAGGACTTGATGAGACATAAAAATTCATGACTCCCTGCGAGTGTTCCTGATTAGCTGCACTGTGAAAGAAAACTCTGGAAATGAACCTGATTATGCATTAAAAAAATCAAACCCCATTAAAGAAGTAATTTCATTTGACTCTAAGACACAAAGCAACAAAATGAGTCTGGAAGTCTGAGGCAGCTGAGGAGCATTAGCAGCATTTCTTAAATCAAAGGAATGAAATAGAAAATGATCGATTTTAGCTGACTGCAGGATCCTCTCCCTCTCGTGGTCATTATGTTCATGGAAGTAGAGGACGAGTATTAGCGTCCACAAGGAATTTGGAGGTGATCGAGGCAGTGATGAAGTGCCCTTTAGTGTCCTCTCCATCACCTCTGCCGTCACAGCTGTCCATCAGCGGCCTCCATCGCTGTCTGAAACACTGCGATCTGATGGCTTCACGCTGTCCCCCCACCCCCGTCTCATTACACACAGCTGACAAGATGTTCAGGGTCATTGGGGGAAAGTTGGAGAAAGAAGTGTCCAGAGATTGTCACTTAAGGGAAATTGTTCATCTGACGCTTTTAGAGTAGAGATGCAGACCATCTGCTTCATTAAGCTTAGAAGAGACAAGTTTATCTATGGCTCACCATTCACACACAAAGCATTTTCAGTGCTTTACAGAATAAATATCAAAACATTTAAATAATTTAGAGAGATACCCTAATCAGTCAGAAGCGGACCATTGCCAATATAGTTAGATAGTTTGTTTGTAACAGCTGGCTCAAAATGTTATAAACAGATTTTGATGAAAAGTTAGTCATGGCACAAGGAAGAAGTGATTAGATTTTAGTGGTGATCCAAATCAGGATGTGGATCCAGGAATTTTTTTACAGGATTTCTTAAATTCACCAGACAAGGCAGTTTTCCTCATTTCCACTTATAACTCAATAAGTTCTGAACAGATTTTGATGACATTTTTGAGGAGGTTGTTAATGGCACAAGGAAGAAGTGATTGGAATTTGTTGGTGATTTGAAACTTGATGTGGATCCAGGAATCCACCTTGTACAAGCAAGAGACAGACAAGAAAGTTCCCTAACAGTGTTAGAATAACATAGGAATACCTGTCCTAGAATAAATTCAAGTAATATCTACCATGTTTAAACGGAGGATGTCATCCTTTTACTGTAATGCAGTTCTTTTAGTTTTGCACCATAATGTCAGTGCTGTAATGATCTTTATGGTGTTTACGTTGATTTATTGGGTTTTTAACTTGATTGGTTTGAGACATTTACGCCTGGTGGTTTTATCCATTAACAGTTTCTGTATTGATTTTATAATAGATGTAGTGTGGGATGATCTGTCCATTTCTCTAATGAGCCTACATTGACTACTACTCTGAGTACTAATGTAACATTATGGGGCTTCATTTATCCTCTCCAATACACAAAAAAAACAGAAAAGCACCAAAAGGATCAATGGAAGCTTTATGAGTGAAAGCATTTATTTCTTTACTGAGCTTGAAAGTTATATTTTATTTGGATTAAAAAAAGCACAACACAGTGGATTATAATATACCTAAAATTCACATACTTATTCTAATTCAATTGAATACTTTAGTACATAAATTAAAATTATGTAAGTGCCTCAAGTTCCGTTTTGTATCAAGAAATTAAGGAGCAAGAAAAAAGGGTGTATTTGTTTGAGTCTATAATTAAATAGTTCACACTAACATCTATTGAGACTGACAAGTCATTAAATCAACAAGTCGACTGAGTATTTAAGCTTTTTGTTTCATGGTTTTATGTTTGAGTTTTTGTCTTTTCTTCTCATCTCAGAGCTGTAACTTAATTTTGAGGGTCGATGCATTTGCGTCAAAGTCTAAATTATTTACAGGCTGATTGATTTGCTGCTCTTTTCATTGACGGCCGGCCGCTCACGGGATAATGGCTCTGTAACTGATGTTGTGGTGGTCGGCTGATTGGTTGATTGATGGATTGTTTGGCAGAGAAAACGAGTTACGCTGGGGTGTGGGGTGGAATTAACAGAGAGTAGGAAGACAGTCTGCTTACCCTGCAGCTTTAGCAGAAAATCCTGCACCTGTAATAACTGATTTTATCACCAAACCTGGACTTGGCTGTCACACAGGCTGGGTGGTTTGAGTCATTCGAAGGCCCCAGGCAAGGGCCAGAACGAAACCTTTTCGCATTAAGATTACAGCAATCACAGCATGAGAACAGAATATTCTAAAGCTTTTTGGGAAGCTTGCAAAGGGCAGAAACTCAATGAGCATCACTGTTATTTAAATCTAAAGAGAGAAAACCCTATCTGAATTGAGCAAATGTGGAGGTCATGTTTGGACAAGATGATGAGACTGCTCATTGAACAAAATATTGTCAAACATAGTCAGCATATTTGTGCAACTTAGTGCTAGGACTGAGCTGGCATTTTTGATTTAATTCAGTGATTTCCTCCTTAATTGCTTTGCTTCAGTCAGTCAAAGGGTTTTCCATTTAGGCTGGCAACATTCCTAAAGTGAGTAAAACTGACATTAGTTCATTAAATTTGGTTAAATTAAGCACCAATTAAAGGTAAAAGAAAATAAATTAAATTTTACCACTCCCTAACTGGTCCAAATGTTGCCAACATACAGTATTTGTGTAATTTGCGTTTTATTTTCTAGATACTTTTATTAGTATTTTTTTGATAATGCAGTAAGATTTTTGGAATAATTTTATTTAAAAAGTTTGATTTGACTTTACTATGCTTAACCTAGTTATGCTATTTAGACAGCACTAACTCCTCTTTAAGGAGGCAGTGCTGGAAAATGCAGTAGTCAGAAGGCAGGACCTGCAGTGTCACTCTTGTGACTCAAAGTACATAATGCCACTATTTTTGTGTTTGATTGAGACCAGAACCACCGTTTTACTTGTTTGCTTGATGATCTACGATAAAGTCTGTCTGACATCATCATCAATATGTTTTCTCAGAGAATGAGTGCATGCAGAGTTTGTGTGTTTCCTGCATGTAAAATGTACAAGCTGCAGACAACACTTGTCAGAGATAAACTTGTGTTACAAACCAGAGTGACCATTTCAGAAGGAGAATTTCAGCTGATTCTTCGATTTTTACCCTTTTATTCAGCAAAGTGCAACAACCACAGACACTCAGCAGCGCAACATTAACTTTTAGAAATTAAAACACAGTAACCTGAAACAGGAGAAAGACATGTTCTGTACAGTATATACTGTACAGAACACTTTTCACTTGTACCTCTGGGAAACATCCCATAGAAAGTGATTGGGAATGGGGAGAACCTTTCAAAAAATATCTAGCAGGCGATTGGATGATCGTTCCACCAATCACATTCATTAGTGGCCAATCAGATAATGTAGTAGGCTCACCTTACTGCCTCGGTGTAAAGAACAAAAACCTCAGCCATTTTATAGAACAGACCTTTGCCAAAATGTGTGGGAAGTGGAGCCAAAATATCCTTTCTATCAGGAAGTGCTTTCAGGGTTGTTTATTCTTCATTTAATAATAAATTGTGGTCAAGCTTGATAAAACTGCTTCTGAAGCTGCTAGCATCTAAGCTAGTCTCTGTGCGCGGAGCCAGTTCCTGCTGTCATATTGCTTTTAACTCTCCAGCTCTTAAGGACACTGACTGGGCCGTCCCACTTTGGGCCACTCACGATCATCGTAGATCGGAGCTTGGCAAGATGGATCTGCCTGATTACAGACATTGGATCAGACAGGTCCAGCTGCTGCACAAGGTTACCAGGTTCACACTCCTGTCTGAACATTGTTAATGCATGATATTGATGCAAGTCTCAATCAATCAAAGTACTATTAGATATATATTCGATGCCTTATTTCCTTTTGCAGAACTATAGTATATAACACTGACTACATCTTGGGGCCCTTTAGAGCACAAGGCCACATGAAGTCGCCTCCCTTTGTGTAACATTGAATCTGTTTTTGTACATGTGTCTGAAGATGTGTTTTCTTTTTCTCCTCTGCAGGCGCTCTACAACTCAATCAAGAACCAGAAGCTTCAATGGACTCTGTAAGTCATTTTTCATTCTTTTCTCCACTGTCACTCCATCCTCTTCTCTTTCACACACACTGAAACACACCAACACACACACACGTCATCCTGAAGGGCAGGAAACAATAATGTTATTGATTAGCTTGTTAGCGTCCTCATTAGTGACGTGCATGTTGTCTGGCATGTGAAGGAAACATTAGTGTGTCAAGGGTTGCTATTCTGGATCGGAGCTCCGGAGTGCCTCAGAGATGCCAATTAAGTCGCTCGTTTTCCAAGCTTTGTTGCCATAGTGACAGCACCATGGATACGACTCCATAGCTACCGCATTGCTCTTTCCATCCTTGTGCCTCTCTCTGCTGCAAACACACACACTCACAATCAGCAGCAGATGGATGTAATGCACATAAAAACACAGAGTGGAAACACATTTGTAGAGTTTTTTGTGATGAAACATGGAGATATAAAGAGAAAGAGCGATGCATACAAAAGAGGTTTCATTTGAATGTCTCTTTACCTGCATCCCGTACAAAGGTGCGACCACAGCCTCCCACCACCGCTCCAAAAATAGCTGCAGCAGCGCTCCCCGAAGCAGCCGAGTAAAAAGTGGTCAGAGGAGCAGATCGAGGAGGAGATCCACAGAGAGGCAGGCGATCCAGTTCAAACATCTCCGCTGACATATAGACGGCTATTTAAGCACTCACCACCACTGCACAAGGGGGACGGGAGAGGTGGGGGTAGGCAACATATGGAGTTTTAAAGATCAAATGGGATAAGAGCACAGATTTATTGTTTGTGTCAGTATAGTATGTATTGGTGCTGATTTAAAAAGTGGCAGGCCTAATGATGCATTAAAATCTTTTTTCGAGTAAAATAAACAGAAAAGGACCACAAGATATTCTATTTAATATGTTGAGGCTTAATAGAAAATGATTTTTAATCTTTTTCATTGATAAACATGTAAATTTAAAGGGGAAATAAAATGAAGGAGCTGAAAGATAAATGTAAAAACATTATCTGGCATTTTATTTTTCATGAGCAAAAAAGGTTCTTGTAGCTGTTACTTATATGCCACTACTTGATGATTGTGATATTTTATATATGCATACATATTTTCAATGTCTGATATCTTTGGATACAGTTCATTATGAAGCTTTAGGTTCATAACAAATTTTAAACGCTACGCTTAATACATAGAGAATTGTATTTACGTGAAAAGTGCTGGAAGTGACAATCTTCACTCTGTTACTTAAGCCGTGTTCACACCAAACGCGACTTGGCGACTGAAATCGCGTCCCAGACTCTGGAACTCCCTCCCCCCACACATAAGACAGTCAGACTCCATCACCTCATTCAGATCCCAACTCAAAACTCACCTGTTCAAACTGGCATATTCCCTCTAACTGGACATTGTTCACCCCACTTGCTTTTATGTTAATGTTTTGTTTTTAAAGTGTTTGCAATGGTTGATGCTTTTATGCTTTTTACTCCTGTAAGGTGACCTTGGGTGACTTGAAAGGCGCCCCCAAATAAAATGTATTATTATTATCATTATTATTATTAAAAACAGTCTGTCACGGGTGTCGTCACACACCCACACAAGTCGCAGGTAACGTTTTTTTCAACTTTGATGATTGAGTGACTCAACCAGGTAGCGCAACCAAGTCACCCAGATCCCGTCCGTTGCATCACGAGAGGGTTAACCCCGCCCCATCTCGGCTGTACATTGACTTTACATGGAGAGAGTGTGAACACACCTTCAGTCACAAGACTTAGGGTCAGTCTCAATTAGCCCTCCCTCTTCATCTTACCCCTTTGTATACCCCTTCCCTTTGGCCCTTTGTTTTGATGGCAAAGAGGAAGGGGTGAAAACATGCCCCTAAGAAATGAGACACCCCTCGATTCCAGCTACATCATCACTCAGAGCCGCTTGCTTGCTGTGTCGTAGGCAGATGCAACAATAGCTGTAGCTATAGCTGTGAAAGCTAGCTTGTTATAACGAGCAATTTTAAAATACGACCAACAATTCAAAGCATGACTTATATTTACTTAATGATTTAATAATTACTTATAATTCGGTCTCCGCTCTGCCTTCTTGTAAGCAGGTGCGGTGTATTATGGGAAAGTTCTCATAACTCTTCCTTTCAAGTGAGGTCCCGGTTTGCCTTCGTTTCTAGGACTGTGTAGACCTTCGTTTTAGCCCTTCCCCTTACTCTCATGGGGAATTGGGATACCCCTTCACTAGACATGAACGTGCAAAACCAAGGGCTAAAGGGTAAGACAAAGGCTAAGAGGTACAATTAGGATTGACCCTTAGTCTTACTATCTGTCCCAAAAGTTTATCCTGAAATGGGGAAAAGAAGTTTCAGATATTCTGCTCTCGCAGAGTGGACTCCTGTGCAGGAAAATTTAGGTCCGTGAGAGTTGGTCTCTTTAAATCTTTTATAAAAGACACTGGAGAACCATGCCTCAGGTTGCTGGTGCTTTGACTCTTGACTTAGGACTTGTGCTCTCAGCAAACAGCAGAAGTCCTGCCCCTTCTTGATTTTGATTGGTCAGTGAAGTGACATTGGTCAGGAAGAAGTGACATTGACGAGTGCATACTCAGAAGTTGATCCAAACTGAATGCACTGGGTGTTGAGACAAATATCATTGAGGTAGCATTAAATAAAAGCAGAATGATTTAGTACAAGCAAAGTGGATTCAGAATGATTTCTTTATTACTAAACTAGAAGTGCTCTGAGTGCACAAACCTTACATGGCATTTCTGACATAGCTGAGTTGTCCCACATCTGGATTCAGATCACCACCAAAGTCTTATCACTTCTACTTGTGCCATGACTGATATTTCCTGAAAATTCCATCCAAATTTATTCAGAACCTTTGAAGTTATTATTGAAAATATGGAAGACTGTCCGATCCCATAATATTTAGGATTATTTAAAGAAAGTACTGGATCTGCATCACCACCAAAGTTTAATCAGCCCTTTCTGGTGTCATTGCTAACATTTGCACAAAAATTTCTCAAAATCTGTTGGGAACTTTTTGAGTTATCTTGCTCACAGATGGACAGACAGACAAACAAACGAACAAACACCACCAAAAACAAAACCTCATTAGTGAAGGTAAATATTATGAAAACTGGATCTACTGCATGGTGCTTTTATGCCTCCACAAGGCACAATGCACATTGTCAGACATAACGAGTTCACAAGTGAGGTATTGTCATGAGGCCCAAGGATATTTGAAGTTGTCCCTTCAAAATTGTACCAGTCTGGTTTTGAATCAAAGTAAAAACTCATCCTTCAGAAGAGGTGTGATTATTAGATGAGTGAACATCATCAAACAAAGAGAGAGAATCCACCTCCAAACAAATTGAATTACATATTAGGAGATTCAGCCCACAGCAGTCTGCCATTCTTCTTTTTTCTGTTTTGGCAGCAAAGACTTGCACATGTGGGTTTTTATATTTTAGAGCTGGAATAGAGTAAATGCAGCCCATGCTGCTGCTCTGCTTTAGAAAAAGAAGAAGAAAAAGGCAGTTTGTAAGGCAAACTCAGTGTCATTCTTTGCCTCCTCTTTCACACCTTTTGAGCTGCATCGATGGATTTTTCATCACACCGAGGACATTTCTTCACTTGTAACTCATTGACTGAGATCACAAACACTCTGTGACTGATACACGTCTGTTCTCAGTTTTATCTGAGGCTTCAAATCCACGAGGAACACAAATATACAGTAGCTTTCTGATTTTTTATGAGCTAATGTACAGTACATAACTATCTGCATACAAAAGTTGGATAAATAAGCTTCAAGCCAAATTTCAATTCTGTCATCTTACAGCGTATTTTCACCAAGCAGTCTGGTTTGGTTCAGTGAAGTTTGGTACCCTGATCTGTCTTGCACAGCCAACTATACCCTTACTTAGTAGACTCCCGTGTGTCTAGCTCCACTCTTCAGGGTCAGATTGGGACACTTGGTTACCCAACTGAAGGAGGCCAAAAAATCTGGACTTAACAGGCCTGTTATTCTGGTCTAACTTTTATAGTACTTTAAAAAACACTGTTATAATTCATTATTATTCAATAATAAGTCACTTTAAATAGTTACTGGATGTTCTAAGTGAATTAAAAAAAACTCTTTCATAAGAAGATTTACTTTTTACAAACTGGTTGTGTCACAGTAAGTATTGTTGAGGCTTTATAGGTACGACTGCAGTTGCTCAATGGTCCAGGGTCTACATTGTTG
Organism: Cetoscarus ocellatus; assembly: GCA_037902135.1. Lineage (NCBI taxonomy): Eukaryota > Metazoa > Chordata > Actinopteri > Labriformes > Labridae > Cetoscarus > Cetoscarus ocellatus. The sequence goes on from JBAMNC010001213.1 coordinate 60,504, forward strand.
TATTTTACACTCAATAATGCACCATGCATTATCAGTGGGAGGCAGCTTTAGACTGTAGGAAGGCCAATCTAGTGCTCACACTCTTTTACTACCAAGCCACGCTGTTGTAACGCATGCAGAATGTGGTTTGGAATTGTCTCACTGAAATAAGCAAAGTATGTTGCTTGAATGGCAGCATATGTTGCTCCAAAACCTGTATGTACCTCTCAGCATTAATTGTACTTTCACAGATGTGCAAGTTACCCCTGCCATGGGCACTAACACACCACTACAGATGTTTGCTTTTGAGCTTTGTGCTAATGACAAGCTGGATGGTCCTTTTCCTCTTTAGCCTGGTGGACACAACGTCCATGATTTCCAAAAACAATCTGAAATGTGAACTCATCAGACCAAAGCACAGTTTTTCACTTTGTGTCAGTCCATCTCAGATGAACCCGGGCCCAGAGAAGGCAGAGGCATTTCTGGTTGTTGCTGATATATGGCTTTGGCCGTGCATGATAGAGTTTTGACCTGTACTTGTATATGCAACGACAAACTGTGTTAACTGTGTTTACTGACAATGGTATAAGAGTCACAGGCATTTAATGTTGATTTTAAGCCTTGACCCTTACATGCAGATATTTTCCAGATTCTCTGCATCTTTTGATGATATTATGGACTGTGGATGATTTAATCCCTAATTTTCTTGCAAATGAACACTAAGAAACGTGTTGCAGGCCTCAAATTCAAAATGAGCTATAAGACAATGATGGTTATCAGTTTGAACATTAAATATCTTGTCTTTCTAGTAATTCAATTCAATATAGGTGGAAAAGATTTGCAAACCCTCTAATCTGTTTTTATTTCTGTTTTACACAGTATCCCAGCTTCATTGGAATTGGAGTTTGCACTCAGAAGTCCAGTTGTGTCAGAAACAGTACAAGTGTGTCTTTACTTTTTTTTATTCTTTGATATTCAATAAGTGTACTGGCAAGTGTTCTGACTCAGACAACTCAAAATTTTGTCAGTCCAAACAGCAAATGAAGAGTTTTTCATCAAAGTTTCCACATTTAATTAGCTTCTTTTTCAATCCAATTTTGTGCGTGCTAAACAAAATGCTACATTTTTTTTGTTACTGTTTGCCAACGAATTACAAGTTTAAATGCTGCTGTAGTGTTGCCTTGTTTGTGCCGTTTTTGAAATTTATTGGCGTGTTCTTTTGCCTTCAGCAAACTGTAACCCAGCAGAGTACAGTCTATACCAGGGGTCAGCAAATAGCAACCCCTGGCCCAGGTTTGGCCTTGGGGCCGCTATTTGCTGACCACTGGTCTATACTTTGATTTTTAAAAATTTGTTTTACGTATATGTAGAAGCAACCATCACTGATTAACTAATTTACTCTCAGCTTTAAAAAGAACAGCTCCTCTGCGTCCTGTGATCTAGGTGTGATTTTCTGACTCTAAAACAAACCTCATGCTCTGATTATATGAATACAGATTGTGTTTGGAATACAGAATGTGTTTGTGGTATCTTATCACAGGTGTGTGAGTCTGCGTGTGCTCAGTTTAGTGTATGTTTTTACTGCTTATGACAAAATAAAAAACACAGCGATGGATGTTGTTTCACACCCCCACAGAGAGATACACGCACATGGCCACTCTCGATGGTGCAGTTGGATGCACCCACATGTTCTCCTCACTCACACATGCACGCAGAGAACACAGACGTATACAGAACACACATGCTTCCTCATTCAGGCACGGGGGTGGAGAGCGGAGGGAGAGCTACTGCTACTGCTGGTGGTGGTGGTGGTGAACGCTGTGCAGAGAAAAGAGAGACGCAACAAGTCGTAGATGCAGAGAAAAAACAGGTAGGAGAGGCAGAGCGGCAGGAGAGTGGTTTGATTAAAGGATGTGATGAGAGTAGCAGAAGCATGCTGAGCACTGAACGAGCAACAAGAGGCGCAGAGGAGACCCATCTGCTTTATTATTCTTTTTATTCTGATAATCCCCCCTCTCCTCCCTCGGTGGCTCTAATCATCTCGTCTTTCTGCCTCCACCTCTCACCTACAGGAGAGCAGAGTGTGTGTCAACCATTTATTATTTGGATAACACTTTCTATGAAGCCCTTCTTATTAATGCATTATAAACATGTTACAAGTACTTTTACTATGTATTATGATGTGTTATACTGGGCTTATATTGCAGTATAATTGTAGTTATAATAAGCTGTGTTCATTCATTATGCTTTATAATAGTAATCATAAGTCATTACAGTGTTTATAAGTTATAAACATACTTATAGTGAGTGATACTGTGTTTATAGTTACAAGATTCATGATAACAAGTGGCGGGCTAGCTTTGGATCAGCTGTCTAACAATGGACTGCTGGCAAGTTAGCAATCTTTATGGTGACTATTTGAGGCAGCCGGGATAAAGAGCTGTTCCAAGCAGATACTGGAGTTGTTAAGAGGGGAAGGTGGAGAATTCCTGTTGCTTTTGACTCTAATGTCTAGAGACATGTTGTACACTTTAAGAAGAGCATATAAAACTAAAAATAACAGAATGCAGTCTCTTAAAAGAGACCGTATTTGTCTTGTCTGAGGTTTATAAATTCAGTTTCTATGACTGCCAGTACACGTTCTCATAGCTAATCTTCAAAGAAAAAAAATTGTCATCCCATACAGATTTCCTCTGATTCATCTGTATTCTCAGTCTGTCTGAGGCTATGTCCACACGTAGGTAGGTAGGTAGTTAACATACCGTGTTAACTGGTGAGCCCTTGCTGTGTGGTTGCCATGGTTATAACAGTTGTTGAAACAAACAAGAGTACCCGAAAAAATTTTAATAACAGGTGTTGATCAAGATTATCAGATATGTCTTAAAATGAAATATGAACGAAGACATATTTACTCAACACCCCTGTTATCACCAGTTAACATAGCCACAAGTTAAACTATAACACCAGCAGGACATGGTGGTGGGAACAGATATGAAAGCAAAACTGCGTTTGCATAGAAATTGCAAAAAAGGTGCATATCATGGACATAGTTACAATGTAATAAACCATAATTAACAGCTTATTTATTTTTTACTGTATTTGTCTTTGTAGGAATATTTCTTAAATGCACCTGTGTGGGTAAGAATATATCTAAAAATGGAGGCGGACAACCTCTGTTTTTAAGAATACTCGCCTATGTGTGGACGTAGATTGAGACGCTCTGTTGGAGCTCCTGCCACTTTAAGGCCCCCTTCCCTTCATAGGCCCAGTCCGCTTTGATTGGATGATAATTGGTTGATTAATGAAACAGCAGGAGGACATCACCCTGGTAGGTCTATTCGGGGTGGCTGCAGGAAAGAGCTATTCAGGGCAGCTACTGTCACTGTAAACAGGAGGAGTCGACCTGATTTGTCAGTCAGTCTTGTGCATGGAAATGCTTTCTCATTTGGAGGAGACATGTAGAACACACAAAAATACTTGAAAAGCATAATATAGTCTGTTTAAGACAAAAATAACTTCATACATTCAGTAGTCAGGGAAAATATCTGTTTGGTGTTATAAAGGTAACTTTTAATTTTAAAAATTACTTGGTTGCATGTGTTGATGATTTTCAGTTTTAGTTTTCTTTCACTCAAATGTGTAAGCTGTTGGGTACTTTGGCTCAGTGCCACAGATAAAATAGGCACTCTGTTGAGGTGTGATGCCCAAACATCAGCATCAGTATCCCAGCATGCACCTCTCAGCAGGCCAAACTGCAGTGGCCCTTTTGAAAATTGTAGTAACACCTTCCTCACATTTTGACAAAACTTTTTTCCTACTATCTCCTCTCCTCTGATAATGCCCTCTTTGCACCATCTGTGAGACCCTTGTTTTGTCTTCTTCTTTGTGTTCCTCAGGCTTTTTTTCTTGTATTGATGTTGTTAAGCTTCTTTGTCCTTTTAGTCCTGTCATAATGTTTTGTGTTTATTGCTTGCTTGTCTGTTTCCCCCTTCGTTTTTTTTTTTCTCAATCACTTTCAGCCTCCCCCCTGCACATTTTCATTAAATTCCTTTTTTATCTGTTCGTCCTGTCTTTCTTTTCACTTCTTTCAGTTTTTTACTTTATTGTCTCTTCTTTCATTCCTTTATTCAGCTTCTGCATTTTACTTGTAAATTTTTCGTTCACGTTATTTCTTATCCTCTTACATTTTTCTGTTGCTTGCCCATTAATTTCTTTTCCATATGTAATCTCATTTTCTTGTCTTTTATTTCCTTTTCTGTCTCATTCTTTACTTTTCTCTTAGAACTCCTGACTTTAAATTCTTCACACCCATACCTGTCTTTCCCCTCCTCTCCTCTCTTCTCACTCATTTCATAGTTGATAATTTTCTGCCATCTGAGAAGGATCATCTTTGTCTTTTTTTTTCTCCCCCCTCCTCACTCTCTGTCTCCTCTCCTCCCCCCCTCAGCTCCTCTCCGCTTTGTCTCTGTGTGGAGCGAGATTCAGTTACCAGGCAACAGGCTGCCTGCGTGCTCATTGGCTCCATCACTCTCTCTTTCTCTCCATCTCTCTCCCTCTCTCTCTCTCTCTCTCCCTCTCCCTCTCTCTCTCTCACTCGCTCGCTCCTGAGCGCGGGGTTAACTGCTGTTATGTTCTCGTTGGTTACTCATAGCGTGGTCTCGGGGGGGTTCGGCATCCAGCCATCTTTCTATTTTCAGGCTGAACTTTAGCACGGGTGCCGCCCGGTGAGGTAACAAGTGGGATTGCCGTGTTGGCTCGGCGGGATGCAGCTGCAGAGACATTTTGCTTTGGATGCCTGCAGCTTCGCTCATCTCCTAATGTGACAAATCCCTTTAAAACACTAAAAGAACTGAACACAGTGAATTAGGAGGGATTATCAGGAGAATGGGATTAACACTGCTGGAGTAATGTGAGGCTGAAGATTGTCTGTCATTCATAAACAATGCAAACACTTTATGTCACTGACATTTTGAATATATTCTCTAATGGTGCATATCCACTTGCACTCCAGAGTTATTCATCACAATTTGGTACAGTAAGCCTTCAACTGTACCCTTACTTGGTTGACAATCATGTCTACTTTAGCTCCAGCCTTTAGGGTTAGATAGGTGTGGTTGGTGCCCACACAGAAAAGCATCGAGAAGTAGGATAGTATGGATTGGTTATTTTGGAATCGTGAACCAAACTGGACTAAATTGAATTAAATTACCTGGTGGAAACATCCCAAGATAGGGCTGATGTGATTCTGATTATCATGTATATAATGCAAGAAGCCATGCTGTGCGTTTTGCACCTCTCCTCTGCATAATGTAGTAACTCAATGTACAAGACAAAAATCAGCAGCATCTGGACCTCTCTCTGCTGTAGACAGTGCCAGTAGTTGTCTGAAACAGCTTTTTCCTTGCCCCTAAATAGACGTACTAGTGTGACATCCTAACACTAGAGTTAAATCCCATTGGTGTGGAGTAGCAAGCTGTGTGCAGGGCATATACCGCGGACAGAATGCAGAGCTGTTGAAAACATGGTGTTGACCCATGCTAAACTGACCAGTCACCGCAGAGTACACAGGTCAACCAATCAGAACAGACTGGGCCCATGTGGGGGGGTACTTGAAATATCAGGAGCTTTAACAAAGCGTCCAATACAGAGACAAACAGAGGTGGAACAGGGGTACTCGGTTTATGAAAAACAGATGCATTTTTGAACATAAACTGATGTGAACATGCTCTAGCAGGTATTGAAACTGAAAAGAGGAACCCAAGTTGAGACAAAACAGGGCCATAAAAATTCAAGTTTGGATTGCATCTTCATTTATTCATTGACATCCTCATCAATGTAGTTAAGTATTCAGATAAATATGACCCTCCCATTTAATTTTGGGAGCGCTAAATTGCATTATTTTAGGTATTTTTGGTGCTTTTTGGCCTTAATTGGCAGTGAATAGACTTGGAGAGGGGAGTATACAGAAGAGGATGATGCGTAGTAAATGGGCTTCAGGTTGGATTTGAACCCAGGCCAAGAGATGAGAGCCTCAGTAAATGTGCCCAGTTGCAACCCACTCATAACGGCACATATTGCACTTGATCACATTGATTGCTGGAAAAAATGGGGGGCATACATTAAAAGTATACCCACATCTCAAGGCAGCACTACACCACTGATTTCAAGCATTAACTACTCAAACCATGTTGTGAAGTGCAATTAAACCCATAAGGATCAGCTCTTGATTAATCATGCAGGACACCCCTTATTTACAAAGAAAAGATATTGATGTTCATGTTTAGGTTCTAGTGAGTGATTGTTTGAGTCACTGTTTTCTTTGAGCGTAATGAACGGTGCTGGAAATTCTCCTCTGACTTCTGACATCAGCAAGGCATTTTCGCACAAGAGAACTGCCGCTCACTGGGTATTTTCTCTCTTTTGGACCTTTCTCTGTTAACCCTAAAGATGGTCATGTGAAACTTCCAGCAGTTTCTGATGTACTCAGACCAGCATATAATGCTCCAAGTCTATTCACTGCAACATTCAAAGACATTAAATCACCTTTCTTCCCTGTTCTGAGGCTCAGTTTGAACCTCAGCAGGTCTTGATCATGTCTAGTGCATTGAGTTTCTGACATGTGATGACAACCATGAAATTTCCTCAACAATTTTGGGGAAACCTCCCCAGAAGGTAGTCCTGACTTGTTCAGTCACATTACTGGGGCTTGTAAGAGGAAGATAAAGATTATTGAATAAAACCTAAAACCAAGTAATGAAATAGTAAAAAAAAAAAAAAAAAGAAAGAAATGACGAATAGGCTTGTATGAAACAATATTTATTAAGATATAATTTTATTTGAATGATTTAAAAGGCAGATTACTAACGCACACTATATCAAACAGATGCATCAAAACTTTGACCATGCATCAGATGGAAAGAGAAATACAACAAAAAATCTTTCATCTTTAAAACAGAATTTTAAAAGTTCAGCCCAGCTCTGGATATAAAGATGCACGCACACACATCCTCTCAGTAGTCATTAAGAAATGAAGTTGTGTTCAAAGACGGCAGCAGCAGAAGAACTCATCATATTTCTGTTTTTCAAAGATGGCTCCTCAGGCCGGACTCTAATGAGCGACTCTCAGCAGAAACTTCACATCCAACAGAAACAAGTTCACTTCAATAAAAAGATTAAAGAAGTCTGATGTATTAAATTATAATCTGCCAGAAACACAGACCCAGACTCTAGGTGAGAGGAATTTAAATAGTTCTGCCTCTTGCTGTCTTACAGCATAGATGTTTGACCTACTGTAACAGATGTGTTTACTTTGTGTCGTTGAGAGTGATGTCTGTGTAAAAAAGTAAAAACCACAAAAATACAGCAAATACAACAGACATTAATGACAGGATCATGTAAATTGGAGCATATGTATGCTTAAAAATCCCAACTGCAGTTTTTTATCTTTAATTGATGCTATGATGTGATCCATAATCTAGAAATTTCTTGTCATGTTTATTATGATTCAATAGGATGAAGACTGTTAAAGCACTTTGTGGGCATGTGCATCACCTCTAAAGAATTTGGAGCAGGAGTCTGTGTTGCTGTCTTTACTGTCTTTTGCCTTGTTTGTCTCTGATTTCCATTTTGTACTCCATTTTGTACTAAATGTTTGTCAAGTTGATGTAACTTTTATAGTTTTTATAACGTTTTGGTCAGTTTTCCTATTTTCAAGTGTGTGTGTGATTTTTACATGTGTTTAGCCCTAAAGCCACAACACAAAATGCTCCTACAAGGAACTTTACATGTATGTTGATTTTGACTCCCCGTGTGTACAAAGTCAAATGTTGTCTCTCTGCCGGTTTTGTTTCCAACCGGCAGAAGTATTAAACTCTGACAGTAAATTTCACCCTGCTTTATTTCAGGTTTGATATACTGGTCATCTTTCTCTTCAGTAGAAAGAAGTAAAGGTTCCTTGATGAGTTGTAACTCAGTGGTTCCTATCCTGGCCTTAGCGCCGGGTCTTGTCGGCTATGACGTTGACAAAACTGACCCCTTGGTTTAGTTCGGAAAGACTTGGGTTGGGGACAAGAGGGTGGTTCATTGTACCATGTTGACTGTACCATGTTTGGAAGTTGATTTGGTATCCGGGGAAGGTACCAGCTGACTTTCTGGGCACTGTCCTGAAGCAAGGCACCGAACCCCAAAATTGCCCAGTAGCGCTTCTTCAGCGTCACCATTCTGCGGCGCTCTATTGGAGCATGATGGTAGGACCTGTTTGTGCAGGTGCATGTGTATTCAGGGTTGTGTTTGTGTAGCACGTCTCGACAACAGAGTGTAAAGACAAAGAAAGAATTGAAATTTTCTAAGAGGGATTATTAAAGTATGTCTTCTTCTTTGTAAGCTGGAGGATTATTACGATGGAATCTCCTTGGCCCTTGTTTTATTTTTTTAATCTATTTGCAAATCTTTATGGAGGCTGACACTACAACAATTATAATGGGATATATATATGTGTGTGTGTGTGCGTGTGTGTGTTTATTTGTAGCATGTTTTAGTCTTCCTAACTGCTTCCTAAATGCTTTTATGCTGCATGTTACATCTACCCATTCACACCAATTTTCTCGCAGATTAACTCACTGATGGTTTAACTTTCTGTGTGTAAGTTGTCCATTCGCATTTGCAAACATATCTTCACCTTTTCATACCTATTTACTTCCGCTGCTGTGACAGTGAGAGTAACTTTGGGTTGAGTGTCTTACCCAAGGACACATCGTCATGTCACAGCCAGAGCTGACCTTACTGGTAGAGCAGACTAACAGACTGAGACTGAGAAATGAAAAGATGCCCTTCTACTGAATTAATAAATATTGTATTGTCCTGATAATAAACTATGTCAAAATATTATAAACCCACTCACCAACATGGAAGGTGAACAACAGCACCCTTTTCTGAAAGTAAATGAAAACCATATAAAATGGAAATAAGAGGTTTGGGCCTGACAGCATCTAAAAAAGATACAATGGAAGAGAGGTATATATATATAAATATGTATGTATGTATATATATATATATGTATGTATATGAAGTGGAGCAATTAAATGGATGACAAAAATAAGAGAAAGTGTAATCTGGGTTTAATATATTTAGTTATTTAAATAAATCTAACCAGGAACACACAGCAAGATTAAGAATCTCATTTATAAGAGTGTCCTGTCCCAAACAGGCATCTCATTTTACCAGTCTTGACATAAATATAAATAAACCAAAATTATTTAGCATCACGGTGCTGAGGGCCATCAGTCAAAGCATCTACAGCCTGATGCATTTCCCTCTGATCCCTTTTATCCACTTTTAAAATAATTTAAGAGACCAGCTCCCCAAGACATTTTTGGGACAGATAGCCCATTCTACATAAATACAATCAATCAAGTATAAAAGAAGCAGATTAATTACAGCCTTATAGATCAGAACATATCAATGTTTACTTTAGACTTACTGTAAGAAACACACAAAGTAAATAATGTCTTAAGGATGTGCATATGAGAGCCTCCTCTTAAAAGTTGTTTTTATTCCATGAGGTGGCAAATATACAGAAGATGAATTAAACTTATTAAAGACACAACAATAATAAAGAGATGCACATTAAACTTTACAAAACTTGTTAAGGAGTACAGCAAGATATAGTGAGATTTCACAATAAAATTGACAACAAAAAAGACAAAAACAGGCTACAGCCTTTCATTGATAGGAGCTTATTTGATTTGTGGACTGTTACAGAATTCTGAGATGTACTGCACTGCAATGACGACCTACAGATCTTGTTTGAGCGAGTTTAAACGACTGCTTCTTTCATGTCATGTCCGGTACTTTTTGTTGTAAAGTGTTTGTAGTGTCTCTCTGTAAAGGCTCCTTGAAAGCTTTAAGAGCAGCTGTGATGTATCTGTATGTCTTGGCTGTATGTTGCCCCCTCCCTCGGGCAAAGATGCCCCTGTTTCTCACCTCAAAGCTGAAGGAGATGGATGACGGTGTCACTCTTTAGTTCTGGTACTTTTTGATCACAGAAAGGACGCCTTCTTAGGAGAAAACACTTTGAAGAAGCTCCATTCAATGCAATTCCCCCCACACTGCTCTGAAACTTTGTTGTGTAACAGAATCTCTGCCAGGACACAATATTACTCATGTGTGCTGTATGAAAGCAAAGTTTGGGTGCAAAATCTTCAGACCTGGTGTCTTCTGCTGCTCTTGTGCAACCAGCAAATGGACACAATGATGTGTTTATTAGCTTTGCCATTAAGACATGACACATAAGTGTTGAGTTTTGATTATTTTGTCTCTGCAGGGATGAGGAGGAGCTGCGGAAGTCCTTCTCCGAGCTCGGGGACAGCCTATGCGACTCCAACGCCTCCAAATCCATGAAGCAGGTGGGCAGCAGCGGGAAGCCCCTGTCCGAATGTACGGAGCCTACAGGAGCACTGCTGTACAAGAACGGGTTTCTGGTCCGCAAAGTCCATGCTGACTCAGATGGAAAGAGAAGTAAGAGTCATAGACATTTCTTCAATTATCCTTTACCTTTAAAACTGTTGAGTTCTATTTTTTTACAGGTCTGATAAATTATTCTTTTCCAACAAGTTAAAACTGGTTCAGGATGTCCCAATATAATATTTTTGAAATTAGTCCCCCCAAAAAATCCCCATAATATTTTACTTTAGCATGCCTATAAGCCCCTGTATTTCAGCACTGCTCACAACAGGCTATTTTAGTGTAAATACTGATAAGCTGTATCTGCCCCCACCCTTAGGTGAATGTGGCTTCAGGTTTCCAGTACTTTACTCTAATGTTTACTGTGAACTTACAGACATGCCAAGACATGTTTCTGCCTGTCCTTCATCTGTGGGAGCTGTCATATCGCCTTATGACATCAATAGGAGAATTTTTCAAATTGACAGTTTAAGCAGACATTTGCAGACATGCTTGGAGCACACACAAGCTTAACAAAGTTGCAGGACCCATGCACACAAGTGCTCTCAATTAGGTGCCAATCAGGTGCTAGTCACACACATGTGTCTATTTTTCTTATTCTTGAAAAAGTGCAAATGTTTCTCACAAAACATAGTCTAGCATTGAATGTTTATTGTTGCTGGTTTAACTGAAAAAGTGTCGAAACAACTTATTTGTCACTTGCATATCAGCGTCATATGTTCCCTTCCTTCACCTTTAAAACACCAGAATCGACAACTGGTTTGTTGCTTAATTTGTAGGAACTCTGAACTTCAGTTTCATTTAAAACCTCTTTTGCAGAAGCTGTTCAATAAATGTAGTGAAAATTAAAGGTTAATAAACAACACAATGTGACATCTTTCAGCCAGCAGATCAATGAGCCACACCAGGTAGAATCACCATCCTGTGCTTCAAACTGCACCAATGTTTAAAGGTCAAATCAAGGAAAGACAAACAAGAGAAATCTGCTCCGTGAAATTAACTACAGTCCATTCTCCATTTAATCATTATACCTTGCATTCTGAGTAGAATGAGACAACCAGCAGACCAATCGGTGAACGCCCTTTCAAACACTGTGTCATAACAAATTTCACACCAATTTTCAGTCATCAGTGATAAGACCAACAAACACACTCCTGTTGAGGTGTGAAAACGACTCACTGAAGAGAAAGATCATGGTTCACTCTGTACATATAAAATCAGACAAGTGAGCCTTTTGAGCTCATTGACTGCATATGAAAATGGACAACACATCCTTAGCTCCTCCTGTTGCTTAAAGTTGAAGCCAAACTATTGTGACATTTTTTTTCTTTGACATATGTATGTAATGTCAAAAATGAATAAAATGTCAAGATAAAGTTGAAGTCCAAAGCAGAAAGGATTTTGTGTCCCTTGGAAGCAGACATAGTAACCTAGTCTGTCAATCATTAAATTAATCCCCTTTTTTTGAAGAATTAAGTAAAGCAGTAAACTCTAACTACTGATATATAACGAAAATCAAACATGTCCTATGTTGATGTATTTTTACTCCCCTTAGGTTTATTGTTTTTAGCTCTGTGTTCACAGGGACAGGACAGAGCTCTCTTGACTTGTTTTTGTTTCACAAAGAGGCTCAAACTGTGTTCAGGTTTCAGTTGTGTTGTCCATTTTTATTTACAGTTCAGGTCTTAAATCCAATTTTACATTCTGATCATGTTAAGTGTGTTTTTAAGTGCTTTGTGTAGAAGTTTGACAGAGATTTGTTTTTTATTAATTACAACACTGACTTTTTGTGGGTGGCACAGTGGCACAGCAGGTAGTGCACATGCCTCACAACAAGAAGGTCACTGGTTCAATCCCCGGGTCAGCGCAGGGCCTTTCTGTGTGAAGTTTGTGTGTTCTTCTTGTGCATGTGTGGGTTCTTTTCAGGCACTCTGGCTTCCTCCCACAGACCAAAAGCATACTTATTAGGTTGACTGGTGACTCCAAATTGCCCTTAGATATGAGTGTGTGCGTGAATGGTTTTCCGTTTCTCTATGTGGCCCTGTGATCAGCTGGCGACCGGTTCAATGTCAGCTGGATTAGGCTCCAGCCCTCCCATGACCCTGAAAGGGATAAGCAACGTAGAAAATGAATGAATGAATGTCTTCTTGTAAGTTGGGATCAAACATTACCACATATATTTCATGAAGGTTTTTAAAGCAAGAGAAATACTTCAATCAATCAATCAGACTTTATGCATGTAGCACTTTTCAAACAAAACAGTGAAGCACAAAGAGCTTTACCTAAAAAACACACAAAAGTGATTTTATGAGTTACAACAGGACGTTTCTTGTAGCAACAACCATGACAGACGCAGCTAGTGTTTCACCTGCTGCTCAGTTCTGCCATCCTGTTTCTGTACTTCATTCATGTTTTCAGCAGTGAAGCAGTGATGGGCCACCACTGTTTTCTGGCTATAATGGGATGCTCAAACTAAACATTTCCAAGTTGAATAGCGAACGACTATTCACTGTTCTAATCTATTTTAAAGGTCCAAGGTCCTGCAAAATCAATTTCTTTGCCTTTAACTTTGTTAGAAGGGGCTTGGGGAGCAGGAGAACGTGGCACTGTTTGCCAAACTCTCAGTTCACAGAAAAATGCCCCTTAAAATGCTCTGTTTTTCACTTCCTGGGTTTTATTTTGTAATAGCTATACATCCTCCACCTACACGTGTTTTTTCCGCTCCTCACAGGCAGATGCCATGACTGTTTTGAAAGTCCTCTCCACAGTTTATAACCCCCCTCCCACCAGTCAGTTTTTGGGCAGACAGTCAGTACAGAGTTCATCATTGTAGCCTCCTTTAGCCTACATCCCCCCCACCTCAGATCTGAGCATTTCCAAAGGGGAGTGGGAAAGAGTTACATCTAGTCCTTCTACAGAGACAAAATTGAGAAAAAAAGCAATGCAGCCGATCCCAGAATGCTAAGTGAATAGCTTACAGTACAAACCAGGAAGTCCTCTTTGAAGTGCTTTCCTCCCTTATCACTTAATTTTTATTCAAGAAATAGATTAATCAGTTTGCTCTTTAGAAAATGCATGATGTGCAGCTTTGTTGAATAGAGTCCACAGTTTCAAAGAAGAAGTAAGCTGCAAAAGTGGTCAAAGGTCACAGTGGGTCATTCTCATATGTTCTACGGTCCAGTCAGTCTCTGTTTGTCATCTCTTGTTTTGCTTTTAAGAGTCACCTGGCAGCGAATCATGAAGTGCTGTACATTTAAATTTTGAGTAAATAAAAGCACAACAGTAATAAATTCACTCTTTGTTTTTCTAATTATTTAATTTATTGTATCAGGGCAGTGCACATTAATATATATTTGCAATATTGTCTTTCATATAATATCATATCAGAATGTACACATCTAAATTTCATCTGCGGTCAAAAACAGCTACTTACAAAAAAACAGAACATGTTTTACAACCCTGGCCATCTCACAGACAGAATGCACAAAAAGTCAACAAAGGTGATGTTTTATTCATGGGTTTTAAAGAGGTTCAGTGCTCTTTCCTTTGACTAAATATCGCTTATGTTATTGTATATATGTGTGAAATTAAGTGCTTCTTTTACTTCTTTTTCTTGTCTGCAGCTCCACGAGGGAAGAGAGGCTGGAAGACTTTTTATGCCATCCTAAAAGGGCTCATTCTCTACCTACAAAAAGTGAGTCACTCACATTATTACAGTCCGTTTTACCATATTAGTGTATATACTTTGGTGAGAGTGCGTGAGAAGCTTTTGTAACCACTGTTGCTTTATATTCATTATTCAACCTTTGAAATATCAGGTGACTTCATCTCCATAAACATTCTGTTTAATTTTAATACCGGCAACATGTTTTATAACAAAAAGTGAATCTTTATTCCCATTTGAAGGTACAAAAAAATCCGTATGCATCGTATCACCTGGACACAGAATCTCCTTAACAGGATTTTCATGCATCCTCTCCATGGAGGTCTTGTTCTTGGACCTATTTCCTGTTTACTCAACTAAAAAATGCCCTGATATTACGCCCAGGCCGAGGCGGTCATGTCCTGGCACGGCGCAGAGGTCTGACTGTGGTTTTAGAGGCCTCTGCCAGCAGAACAGAATGTTGTTACTAAAGATATAAACAACATTAATCAGAGGGATGATAATGTGGATGCTTTGGAGACTAGTATATTTGAGAGTAGCATTTATTTTTTGGCCAAGTTTAAACATCAACACTTTATTGTGGAGACAAAAATGTGTCAAAATATGAAATCGTCCAGCACTTATGGGCTTGTGGGGTGTTCAGTCTGGTCATGAATCACACTGAAATAATCAGGGATTCCTCTTCATGACCTACAAAAGAAAACCAGTCCTTCAGCATAAAGACTGTTTCTATGCTATAATGTTTGACTGTAAACACCACCAGGCACTGTGAGCAATACACTTGATCGTTAAAGGAAAGAATAATACAAATATTTTGTTTTAATATTGATAGATGGGGTTGCTGGTGGCCAAGTGGTTATATCCTTACCCATGTACTGGAGATATTTCTTTATTCTTAATCATACTCTCCTAAAAAGTATGAGGATTTCTTGTTTTTAATCTTGCACTTGTGTCCTATTTGTGCTTATTGCCACTCCAGGGGGAATACCGGCCTGACAAACAGCTCTCTGACGAAGATTTAAAGAACGCCGTGTCCATCCATCACTCTCTGGCCATGAAGGCATCAGACTACAGCAAGAGACCAAACGTCTTTTATCTGAGGACCGCCGACTGGAGGGTTTACCTCTTCCAGGCACCGTGAGTCAAGTTTAAGGTTTATTCTGCCTTTCATGTTGTCAAACAGGATTTTGGTCAGATGTTTAAAAGAAGTACTATTAAAGCCAATCTTCATTTTCATACAAACAAACAAATGACCAACTTTAAATGGGAACAAAGTAATAGATTATCATTGTTCAGATAGCTAAGTAGATTTCTCAAAGAAGGAAATGAAATGTGCTTGGCGCCTTGGTTTCAAATGGAAGGAAATTTGATATCACAATCAATATGCTTACCTGTACAGAAATAACCAAGTTCCAGTAAATGTTTGTACATATATGGGACACATCAGTAATCATGTTTCTCCCTGACCTTATTTTAGAAAAGGACAGAGCGGCGCTTTAACTAGCAGAGCAATTTGGTCTTAGTTCAACAAAAATCACTGCATCATACAAACTTGGTTGTTGGATTGGGTTGCTTTGTGTTGTTTTGGTTTTACTGGGAATCAAAATTTCCAGGGTTTTTTTTTCGAACCCCTAGCTCTATCAAATATGCAAAATGTTTAAAAAATGAACCAGTCGTCCATTAAATGTCTTTGTTAACTGGGAAATGTGCTTTTGTCACAAACTTTGCTTCATATTCACTCTGTGATTTTTGAAGAGATCAATTCAAGAAAAAAATGATTGTACCACTCTGCAGTGCATATCTGGCACTGTTAGGGAAAAAAAGCTTCAGACCACATTCAACTCAAACCAACTCTGCATTAGTCAATCAATCAATCTTTGTTTGTATTGTGCCAAATCATAACAAATGTTCTCTCAAGATGCTTTACAAAAGAATGGATAAATGTCTTTCTCTTCCTACATGTTTTGCTTTATTTAGGGCCCAAGCACAGACCCTGATTTTTCTTCATCTTGTTGCCTATTTTTGGGGGCCTGAACATGCATAAACTTCTCTTTTAATTTGAATGTTAAATTGGTTTCCCATAAATCATAATGGAATTGACACAATAGTGCCATTTCTTGGCTTTTGGAAGAACAGCCCCCTCACTAATTTTGTGCAATAAATTCCAAACTTTATATGCATGTCCGGCACCCTGAGACCTAACAAAAAAAAGCTTCTGATGTCATGATGAAATGTTGGCCAGGGAGCTGCCATTTTGGGTCAAAATTGAGCCTCATTTTGGCCATTTCCAGGGGTCATTCTTGGGCACACTGATGCGTTCATTCAACCAACATGCATGCAAGATTGTAGTGTACCACAACCAACCACCAAGCTCTAATTGATTAAAACCTCTGGGAACATGACTGGATTTTTAAAAAAAATTTCTTGGAATATCAAAGTTAAATGTGTCATCGAGCATCCTTGAGTATTTAAGAGAGAAAAAAACTTCTGTAAGTATAACTATATAGTATCTTGGTCTCAGCTTATTTACATTTAAAATTAGTACGCTGGGCCGTGTTGGCGTGGTTGCTATCACTTTGACATGAAGAGGCTGGTTCAGCGGAAAAAAAGTAGACTCACTTTTGGAGCAAGCCTCAAGTGGCCGCTCTAGGAACTGCAGGTTTTGGCACTTCTACTATCTCTTCATTCGTTTAGCCCTGGAGGTCTCTTCTTGTGCCAGTTTTTTTTTTTTTGTTCTGTCTGTATACTTGGCTGATACTAAGTCTGAGCTCAGGCGGGTTTCATCATCTGGTGGAAAGCATGAAAACCAGAGGAGTGGAAACAGTTTACAGCCGCAGATAAATGCTCACTGTTTTGAAAGGACAAGTTCAACAATTACATACACATGCAATACTTCAGTGACAACATGTCACACCAATTAGGCACAGTCAGATGAGGTTGAGAAGTAGAGCTGGGCAATGTTTTAAGTATGCTGGCAAATTTTCAAGTGAGGTACAGGGTGAGACATTGTTTATATCAGTATAGCCCATGTTGTTCTGAAGAAAGAAGAGTGAGATGACAAGCCTCGTGTTCAGAAAAAAAAGTGCTCACAGGAAGTAATCCATTTGAAATCTGTAGTCTAAATAGTGAGTTTTGTTACCATTTTTGTCTTTATACTTTCTTTTAAAGAGTCTTTAATTTAAGTAACATTAAATAATGCTTAAACCTGTTTGATAGTTTGACACCAAAGCAAAGTTACCAAGTTATAGGCACCCATTATTTGGGAATTTTCAGTTTTAACTGACAAAAAATGTCAGACTAATTTGACCATTTTTGTACAAGTTGGAAGAATGGGTAGAAATATCAGGGAGCAAAACTGTAAATAACTGGAATGATGTTCCACAGGGTTCAACACTTGGACCTCTCCTTTTTGCTATTAAAATTAAATTCTTTATCTGTTATTTCATCCCATCTTGGGTGACATCTCGCTTTTAATTTCCAAAAACCAAAGACAAATTTCTGCTTAAAATGTTCAAATACTTTCTGTTATTACTATTTTGATTAAATATCATATTATTCAAGAGTATAAAAACTTCCAGAAAACCTCAATTTACGGTTATTTTACCAATGTTTTTATACAGTTTAGACAATGTGAATGAGTTTCTCTGCATTTCATTGATAATCAAAAATGAGATCTTGCCTTATGATGTTTTTTTTTCACTTGATTTCACTTGATTTTTTTCAAAATCTATACTATTGCTAACAATTCTGGCACTGCAACCATTTTGTCATTGTCAGGCAAAACCTGACATCCCTTTTTTTTTTCCTTTTTCATTCTTTTTCATAAAACAGTGCTATAAGTGATTTCCATGTCTGTGAGTGGGCTTAATAAATTTTAAACCAAATGAAAGTTTAAAAACTGATTAAAATAATGACAATATAGTTCATATAATATATTAATACTGAAATAGAGCTTGTTTTTTCCTTTAAAAATGTATTGATTTTGGAGATACAATGTTTCTGCAGCATGGCAACAATTTTTCTACAAAATGTTCTCCCTTTTAATAATACCAGTTGGTATTGCATTTTACACCTTTACAACAAGGTGGTGCATTCATGGAATTAGCAAACATGCGGATAGCAACCCACCTCCCAAAAAACAAAATAAAAAAATAAATAAATTCAAAAAAATGTACCATTCTCCCACTTCCCGTGGAAGAGCAAATGTGAGGAGCTGCTCTTGTTTGGTTGTTGTCTTCCTGAGACGCCAACTTGTGGTCCTTTTTTGACAGAACTTGGTCCTAGTTTGGAAATGGTACCAGGGCTGACACCACATAATGCTGTCACACTGGTTACTGAACCACCAGCTTTCAGTTGCAGGGGATTTGGTACATTTTTTGAGGTGGTACCCAGACGTTTAGCTGTGTTGCTTATGCCATGACTGCATGATCCTTACAAGTTGTACTTTGTTGCAAAGGTGAATAATCAGGCTTTTCAGTGATATAAAATAAAGTACCAATTGGTTTTATGAAAGGGAAAAACGAATCGACCAAAATAATACTTCCAAAGTTTCAAAAATCAGTCTCAGTGGCTATTTTTACACATGGAACTCTGATTTTTTTTTTATTTAACTTACTAAAAAATTCCCTCACTTGCTTATTCACATGTCTTTCACAGAGGGATTTGTTTGTCTGTTTGTTTATTTCTGTATTTATTTATATATTGCAGTTTTCATAACAGTCAGTGGAGGGACGGAGGAGGGAAAATACCAAGGAAATAGCAGGGAAATTTCAGGCTAAAGTGTGGCTAAAAACTTCCTTTTTTTTTTTTGCTGATTTTGTGATCATCAGCATCCACACCCATCTCTTTTCAAGCTACTGTTGTTAACAGACATGTTTTCCCTCCTGACCTTCAGTATCTCAAAACCACACCTCTTGTTCCATTAATGATGATGACTGGTTTGGTCATTTGCTGACAGACAAGTAGTGTTTTAGTTTAAAGCTTTGCAACATAGGCCAGGAATTAAGGTTTTTGTGTATCGCCACAGAGCTAAAAAAATATCAAGATATAATTATTTTGGTCCACATTTCCGTGCCCTAGCAGAAGTGCACTTCAGCACCAAGTCTCTGCTTCAAACATTCAGATCCAGCTGTGCAGATGATCCCACACGTTGCAGAACACACATGCAGAGAGCACACGGATCAATGCAGCATGAACACATTAAACAAGCAAGGTGTTTATAGTTACAGGAGAGGTGGAGGTGTGTTTTTTTTGTGTTTGTGTCTATGGGAGTGTGTGTATCAGAATCCAGGAAGTGGCACATGAGTGGCCACATGTTTCAGCCCCCTGGAGGACCGGCTCTGTGCTCCAGTTGCAGCCTGCGTCTGTCCCAGATACTGAGCCCCTCTCAGTGTCTCCTTGTCTCTTTACCTCTCCTCCTCTCTTTCCCTCCGTCTCTCCCCAGAGATTTAAGCTCAGCAGTCTGACTCAATCTGATATTTCTCCTGGGCCCCTAATAGGTCTGTTAGTGTAAAACAGGCTCTTTCCTCTCATGCATTAATTGGCTCCAAATTCATTTCTTTGTCAACAACAGGGCTGCATTTTTCTGATAATGACTCCTTTGATGTTTTTAGTTTCTGCACCACAGAGAGGATCTACTGTACTCTGTGTGTGTTTAGCATCTCTCTCTCTCTCTCTTATGTGTTTGTGTCTCTGCTCGTGTGGGCGTGTATGATCCATCACAGGAACGCTGAGCAGATGCAGTCCTGGATCACACGGATCAACACGGTGGCTGCCATGTTTTCATCTCCTCCTTTCCCAGCAGCCATTGGCTCGCAGAAGAAGTTCAGCCGGCCGCTGCTGCCGGGGACGATGTCCAAACAGACGGAGGTATCTAAGAGTTAGTGGTGGACTTAGACGAATGCATAGCCAAGACACTTCGCAATATCAGAGATGACAAATGCAAATTTCCACAACACAAAATGCCGTTCTTCACAACTGGAACATAAAAACAACAGGAAGTAACTTAGTAGATGCAACTTAAATACGAAAAGCCAGAACATAGATATAAACATATAAAGCTGCAATATGAAAGCACCGTGCAACAACTGATATGCAGATAACCACAAAAATATGTATGAAATAAAAATACCCCCCCTAAAAATGGCAAAAAAAAGAGCAGCATGAATGCGAATTCAAGCAAAACAGCCACAACATGTTCAGGCAGTGGCAACACTAATGCAGAAAACCACAAAAGACTCAAATCCGTAACACAAAATTTGAAAAAAGCAACATGAATGCAAATAGCATCATACAAATGCAGTCATAAAGCAACCTTAACACAACAAACCACAACATAAATGCAAGCATATCAGCCACAGCATGCTTGCAAACTGCCACAACACACATACAGTGTCAGCATAAATGCAGATAGCCATGACAGGAACACACATAGCCACAACTCAAATGCAGGTTGCTGCAATAGTAGAATTCATAAAGCCACAACAGAAGTATAGATAGACACAAAAAAATCCAAAAGACAAATGCAATTATGAAGCACCCTAAACACAACAAGCCACAACATGAATTCAAGCAAAACAGCCACAACATGTGTGCAAACTGCCAGAGCACAAATTTAGATAGTGGCAACACAAATGCAGACAGCCATGACAGTAACAAACCTAGACAGAACACAAATGCTGATAGACAGAACAGGAAAACACATATCCATGACTCAAATGCAGGTAGCCAGACTAGTAAAACAGATAGCCACAACACAAATGCTGATTGCCAGAAAAACCCTAAATCCCTACTACAAAAATATTATTATGAAATTACCAAAACACAAGCCACAACATGAGTTCAAGTATAACAGCTGCAACATGTTTGTGAACTTCCACAACACAATTTCAGATACCTGCAAAAGAATAGATACCCACTTCTCAAATTTCTTTTAGCTGATCATAATCTAATTGCAAAAAGATCAAATATAAGTACAAACAAAAAAGCTGCAAATTGGCCACAACACAAATGCGGATCATCACATCAAAATATGGTCCAATAGACTCTTTTTTTGGTTGAACACTTGAAAGCCTTTATTGCATGCTTTACTCAATGATAGAATTTCCTCTGTTCTCTGACCATTTTATATGATACAAGTTCTTTTCCCTGCAATGTACAGTTTCTGTTAAGAATGAGTGTCTGTCTGATTTCCATTACTGCTGCTTGTGAGTTTGGTTGCTGCAGTTCAATGCAAATTATTTTGAACAAATACTTTCCTCTGAGACTCCCTGATACCTGTATGTGGAACCAGACTCAACCTGGATAATGTAAAATTCATCAGAATAATCTGATAGAAATGGTTCCGAATAGGAGTAATGACTTGTTCTCAGCATCTGATTCATAAGAGTAATGGCACAGTTCAATATCAAAGTAATTAGATATACATTTGCATGAATAAACACTCCACTCAACACAAAAGTAATATATATTACATTTGCCTACAGTGTTTTTGATTGCTGCTGTTTCATTTTTAGTTTTGATTTGTTGTGAGTGGAAGTGAGAGCACATTACAGCCTGCTGTGGTTTCCTGCTTCAAGAAATAAACTGACCCATGTTACTGACCCTGTAAAAACTACACAGTCACAAATAACAAGAAATATCCTGTTTCTTTGAATGTTGAAGCTTTACAGTTTTGAAAGAAATTTAAAAACACATGGGATGTAAGAGCTTTGTCTTGTTTTATATTTTATACATCAGAAAATGATTTTCTTATATACTGCTGCCACAAAAAAAATCATGAAAAGAAAAAATGTACACTGTGCATCACCTGTTATAACTGGAAGTTCAGATTTTTCATCCCACAAGAGGCTCTTTTCTTTTTTCACTTTTACTCCATAATTGACCCCTCTATCATGAAGTACAAACATAATTATTAAAAATGACTATATTTTTCCAATTTTCCATGATTATTACTAACAGTTTCACTGGGTTTTCCCTTTAACATTTTGATAGCATTATTGTCCATGATGATCAGTGCTGTCGTTGTGTTTCACAGGAGGAACAGGTCAGATCTCATGAAGCCCGGTTCAGAGCTCTCTCCACCGAGCTTGCCGAGTTGCGGTCATACCCTCCTGACCGCAAAGTGAAAGGTCGCGAGCTGGAAGAGTATCGCCAGAGAGATGAATATCTGGAGTTCGAGGTGAGTATAGAGGAAATGAAATGAAAGAGACTTAAAGCACAGTTATTATGGACGTGCCTTTCAATGACAGTTAATATTTGAAAGCTGCTGTCAAATATTCAAAAGAAATTCAAATTTCACACAAATGGCCAAGGATGTACGTCTGAAAGTTAGCATAATGCTAACACCTAATGGAAATTGCATTTAGGCGGACAGATTTAGCATTACACTGGGGTTAAATTAGAGACTTTGTAGTTCACTCACGATACAAAGTAAATTCAGTGGTTCTCATCTGGACAGCTTCATAAACAAATTGTGAGGTGAAAGTCTTGCTTTCTAGATATCTTGATACTTTAACAGATTAGCATGAGAAAGACAGTGCTTTATCCCAGGAAAACAAGATCATATAAGATCTAAAATAAAAAGCAAAAGATTTGCACCCGATAGGAACCCAATATAAAACAAATTATTCAACTGATCACTTAGCATTTAGCGATGAAAAATTTAAGGGACCATTTCTTAAGATAAGAGATGATACATTAGTTTATTAGCACCTCTTATGTCTGTAATGCCAATACTATCTTCTCTGATTATTTAATGGTAGTCAGCAAACAGCTTTAAAATATGCAACAACCAAGGTTGGCTTTTGTACCACAAAGGTTGGTACAAGAAATAAGTTAGCATTTAGCACTTCCTGGTTCCCAAGGCCAAAGTGTATGGGATTTAGAATACTGTTTTTGGATAAATGCCTGAATAAGGTTTTGAACACACACAAGATATATTTATGTTTAATCTGCAATAATAAAATGCCTCTGATATAACCTAATTTTTAACTTTAAAAGCATTGTTGTGTGTTTTAAAGGATGGTTGCTTACGAACTGCTAACAAGGACTACAAAAAATGGCTGGGGACGCTGCTACATTCATATCTGATTGTTGAAAAAAAAGCAATTATTCATACACTAATACCATAACCACGAAGACCAACTTGTTCAAGTCTTTCAATTAAGAGGAAACTCTCAAACAAGAGGTCACAACAAGACGTTATACTTTGGAAATACTGAAGCTGCTTCTATGTCAAACCGCCATGTTGTAGTTCCATTGTAGCTAAATAATACCTTGTCACTCTCAACATACATGTTAAAACTTAAAAAAATTTGAAAAGCAGGTTAGTTTGTTAAGATTATCACAAAGAACAGAACATGTATGTTTCATAATTTTTGTTCGCTACAGAGCGTATTATCAGAAATAATCCAAAACCCTGTGAAAAACCCCATAGAAATTTGGTCAAGAGAACCAGGGTGATGCTAACTTTCGGCCTACAAAAATATCTCATCCCTGAACCACTTCATTATAACTGTACACTGGCTTTAAAAAGGAATAAAAAATAGAAAAATATCTTATGAAATCTTTGAATTTTTGTAAAATAATGACCATTAGGACACTGTAAAATAATGTCCCATTCTGAAATATAATTACGTTCCTACAGCTGATCATGTTTTTTTTCTCACTTCTCCATAGAAAACACGGTACGGGACCTATGTGATGCTGCTGCGAGCTAAAATCCGGAGCGGTGAGGAGGATCTGTCCGTGTTCGAGTCTCAGCTGCTGGAGGATAACAGTCTGCAGCGAGCTCACTCCAGCCCCACCCTGCAGGACAGCAGCCTGGCCAGCCAGGTGAGCCAGGTGAGCAGCAGCAGAGACGGGGGCACCAGCAGCAAAGCCAGCGCCTGCAGCGTCAGCAAACCCCGGGGGCAGGAGGGGCAGAGACACAGCTACAGACAAGCCGTGAAGAAGTGAGGCGGGGTGGGGGCGCCGGGAGCGGCACAGCGTTGCACTGCCAGCGGCGGGCTGTCTCCCTGCATTGGTTTTTATTTGAGATCCAGGAGGGTGCGGAGCTCTGCTTGAAGGGGGAGCTGGAGTGAGGGTCTGTCCCCTTCGCCTTCCCCTGACCATGACGCCCCACCCGGCACCCCAATCTTCTCGTCTACAGAGGAGGGCTGGGAAACAGCAGCCAGGATGTTGGTGCAGAAGGTGGGAGGTCACAGGTGCAGAGACGAGGTGTCTTTGAGAGCGGACGCTGGCGCAGACTGATCTGCAGCGAGTCGAAGATAAAGACGGTGCTCACGACAAACAGCAGACGAGAACGAACATCCAGCATCCTTTATATCTCCCCTTTTGTTCTTTCAAAGCACCTCTCCAGTCGAACTCGCTCTCCCACCTTTATCTTGACTTTTCTCTCAGTTTAGGACCAAACATTGAAATCATCACATTTTAGACGACTGTTTGATTTCAGTTGGTTTAAAGTGTAAAAGTCTAACTTTAAGGCATCAGCAGGTCTTACGGAGCCATTACATTCCAGCTCCTTTTTTTGCCACATCCACGTGGTGTGTTCACATTCCTCACAGGAGCAGGACGTTTCAGCTTTAAGCTCACTGAAGGTACAAAGACTAGGCACTGGATGTGATGATGCAGAATGATGAGGTAGTGCAGCTCATCTCTCCTCTTCTCCATCACTGAGGCAAAAACATCAGAAGAAGTTGTTCCTGATGTGCAGCAATTAAATTGCATCTTACTGAGAGTTTTTTTTTTTTGTTCTACTTGAACAGCGATCTCTTTCTGCTTCTGTCCCGTGATTGTGCTTCTGTTTTCTATTTCTTGGCCGGGCGTTTGTTTTCTCAGTGATCCGCATGCTTGCATCCAGCACAGATTCTTTTAGGCCTTTTTACCGCTTTGAGGGCATAAGTTGTCCTCTGTGGGGTCATTTCTCTTCATGCCGGTGCCATAACCCAACATGTCTGTACTTTTAACCTCTAAGTTATAACCCCCCCTATTTTACCACTCACCAGGCAGACCCTGAATGTTCTTGTTTTTCAATCTTTTTACAGTATTTTACAGCTGTTTGTTGATGTTGAACCTTATCCCACATGTGTATGTCAAGTGTATGATGAATATTGTAAAAGGAAATATGTTACCCATATTCTTTGTAAGCATCCAGGATATGTTGTATATATAATGCACCACTATATTGTAGGATATATGACGACAAAGTATATTTACAATATATTCAACACGTTATTGTGAAGAAGCATTAGTCCCCTACACAATAAAAATGTGTTCTTTTTTTACATGGCGGTATTAAATCAGCACAATATGAGTATTAAGTGGAGACTATGAACCTATCAGAGATAAGTAGGTGATTTAGAGACGTTTTGAGAGGATGTTAGTAGAAAAAGAGGAGGCTTTCCAAAGACAGAGCATGGTTCGTGACGAACTAGCATGACTTTAAAGGAAACAGGGTGGCGAGTGTGCAGAGACATGCATGAAAAATGTTAAGGAATGTGAAGGAAGATTCACTTGAAGGGCATTTCAGTTCGAGGACATGATTTCGGTAGCCATAATCTAGGGCTGGGCAATATATCAAGTCTTAATAATATACTGACATTATAACAAGCAAGATATGAGACAATGTTATATCTGCATCACTGATTTTTATTTGGAAGAACAGAATAACTGCCTGGTTGAATGATCATTAAAAAATATCTACAGTAAGAACCCTTAACAATTACCTATGAAATGACCTCAAGATAATCATTTCAATTGTTAGGCCAAATATGGAATTATCAATTAATTCATATTATTGTATCCAAGGGACTTTTTATTATAAGGTAAAAACAAATTATAAGAATAGCTGTTTGTTACTAAGGTAACACTCAGTAAATTTCTTGTTTTTGATCAGGGCTGTCAGCATTGATTATTCGGGATAAGATAAAGGTCAGGGATTCATTGCAAAATTCCTATGTTAATTTCTCTATAGGCACAGCATCTCGATGCTTATCACTCTAGAACAGGAGTGGGCAACTGGTGGTATGGGGGCCACATGAGGCCGCCCGATTCCTCAATGTGGCCAATCAGTCAAAAAAAAAAAAAAGAAAAAAAAAATCTTTACATCATAAAAGAAGAGAAAATCTGCCACAAAAAGATGAAAATAGTAATAATTTTAAAAAAACAGAGCTATGACCAGCTGTTACTATTTCTGTCAAACTCCTTTACGCACTACGAAAGACTTTTGTAAGAATAAGGACAAAAGTTTAAGTAAAATATCACTTAATAACTGGTAAATACCCTACAACTTGCATTGAAAAGATTGCACTTATTCTGTTTAGCCCACTATATTAACTATTACTAGCTTCATTTAATTTAAATGCATGGGTTGATTTATGTGTAGCTGTTGATATGATGACTTCTTAACTTGTGAGTCAACATAGTTCAAAGTATCATACCTTGCAAAAATTAAGCCCTTGGGCTTTAAGGACAAAAGCATGTGGCCCTCATGGTAAGCAAAGTTGCCCATTCTGGCACCAGACACGTCCTGCACTCATAGTGATTTAGAATAAGGACACTGCTGCTCCTTTGAAGGTCTTATTTTACTTTAAATAACTAAAAAATGTAACCAGCATTTTACCTAATGTCATTTACTTCTTTCATCTGTGGCATGTTTTTTGTCCATTATTAAGCTAGTGTTGTCACTTTTGACGAACCAGAAGCTCCCTGTTTTCAAAATAAGAGCCATTGTAAAATCCAAACTGTAAGTAAAGTAACATTAGCCTAACATAATACAATTGCAAAACAAAGAACTTTTGTTGAGAAGATCACTTTCTCACACAGAGAAAGCAACTAAAAGTGTAAATGCCTTTTATACTAGAGCTGGGCTCACACTGTGTCATTTCAAGCCCATGTTTTATTTTTATCTTGCAATTAAAACAGCAATTATTTACAATTCATTGTTAAAATGCCATGATCAGTCTCTGTTGGCTCTTAAGATCTGGCGTTAATCCCAATAAATAATCTTAATTGCTTGACATACCAAATTCTAATTACCAAATGTTGCAGATAAAGCATGCACTCTGTCTAAATTTCATGAATATGTTGACATTGACATGATACCATGTTAACATGGTAGGCATACTCACCCTCAGCCACTAAAATTTAACAAACGTTGACAAAATATTAGTGCAAATTAGAACACTTCTCTTTTTCTTTTGACTCAAAATATGACTGAAGGTCATTAAGGTTCTGCAAGTTTTAGGTCCGTTTACCATTAAAATAATGGAGGCTACCAGTTGTAGCTGAGGGACAGACATCTGACTTCTATTTATGGAAATGTTATCAAAGTTTTGTATAATTTCAGCAGTGTGCAAAAGCTTGTCTGCAAATTTTTCTTTTCACATTTTTGATTTGCCAAATACTAGGAAACTAACTTCTAATTTCTGTTGTTGTAACATTAAGCAGGTTTGAATATCACATGATTTTTACTTAATTGATTCAAAAGACAGCTTGTTGTTATGATATATATATATATATGTGTGTGTGTGTGTATGTATGTATGTATATATGTATATATATATACACACATATACATACATATATATTAAAGATACACCCTATATCCCCACTCAGCTAAGAGATTTCCAAAAAATTTTGATCCATATTGCCCAGCCCTACCATACACACCTCATAACATTATCAGTGTAAAGCCATTTTCTACTCAGGCTTTAACACTTTGAACAGCTGCAGTGCCAGCGTCCAGCCAGCAGGAGGAGCTGTTCAGTATTTTCAGCCTTAAAACACCTGCTGTACCTGCAGTGAATATGCATGTCATCGCCCGCTCGCTGAGGCCGGGAATGGAAACTGCAGGGCAAAACTTCAGACAAGAGCTGTTTGTGATATTTACTCTGGATTTCAAGTGTGTGTGAGCGTGTTTATATGCGTGTGTTAGAGTGCATGCTGAAACTGTGCCGGCCGCTCAGATGAAACAATAACATGTTGTTTCTCCATCTTTAAATGAGTTCATGAGAATATGAAGTATTCAGGCTTAAGAGGATTATTATGTTTGCCTCTATATCATTTGCTGCCTGCAGTTATAGCCATTTTTGTGACTTTTCAGTAAGAGGGCAAAACAAATCCATGTTTTCTCTCTTTTTCCATGTCTGCTGTGTTAGTGCAGTGGAGAGTGTTTTGGTTTGGGACTGTTAATCTGACTAAAAAAAAAACAAAAAAAAACATGCAACTCCAAGACATTTACACTGCCATTAGTCACCTCTCTTTAACTTTTGTCAAGCAAACAAAAGTTAAAATATGAAAATACTCATCAGCTCAGCATTTAAACAGTCATTATCAAGAAACATGTTTTTCTTCTTTAACTTTGAGAAATCTATATTTAACTGATGATTTTAGTGAATAATCAGTTTAACAATCCATGTAATTGTCAAAGGAAAGATATTATCACTTAAAGAGATGGCTCAGTATGTTTGGAAGTGGGACTGTGGATGCTATTTGATAGCTTTCAGTCACATGGCCAGCAAAGAGGGCCGAAGGGCAAAACAAGGCAGATCTAGCTTTGACCATTAACCAGCATTGTCTGGAGCTGTGGCACAGGCTTTTTAACATTCATCTTAACAAAAAAATATGTTACACCCTATAAAAACTGCAGAAAAACTGAATAAGTATTAGTTTTGGGTGCCTCTGACACTTATACAGCATCAGAATGTCACTTTGGGTCTTTTTACACACATGAACAACCCCCCACCATTGGCCGGATTGAAATTTGCAAATAATTTTTTTTTGTTTTTTGTACTTTTAACTTGTTCAATCAACAATTCTGCTTGGTGGGTAGTAAAACCCCCAAAAATCATCATCAAAACATTTGGTAGAAACAAGCTCACAATAACTGATTCGTGTTATTTATCCTTAGTGTAAGGATCACTATCAGCTGTCACTGTCAATCAGTGTTTTGGGAAAATGAAATCATTTAAAGAAAGTGATAACAAGGTTACACAAAAAATATATATATTAATATTAGTGGGAGTCTGTTTTTCATTCCGCTCTTTGTAAACACTGGAACATTTAGTGTAATTTAACCCATTATGGGGCTTTGTTAGAAGCACAATTGTGGCTGTGGATTGTGGTCTGACAATCAAATCAGTGCATCCAACTGAAAAAAAAAACAACTAACATTCTCTTTCCCCCATCTGCAGCAATGTATAGCCTGACTTCTATTTCTGTTTTCTCCTTCAACGGACAGAGCTGATTAGAGTAACTGAAGCATGTGTTTTGACTTCTGGTACAAACTTAAGACAGCCCCACTTCAAAAATACTGAGGCATCCCTTAACATTCAAATTAGTGCAAAGCACTGTTAAATCTGTTTGACCCCCCATAGAGAATTCCATTATGTGTTAGCATCAAGCTAACAAACTCAGAAGTACATTCTTGTTCCATCTCTTGGAATCATTGAATTTTATTCAAATCATTGTCACTGACTTTTTAAGGTTGATTTTCTTGTCATAGCTACTCTTGTCATTCCCTACTACATCCTTGTAATCTTGCTTGGTCCTCATTTTGTTTGACTTTTTTGTCTGCTCTTTGTTTCCATCTTTCTTCTTTGCTTTTCACTCTTGTGGCTCTAAAGACAGTTACTGTGAATATTGCTGCCATAGCTACAACATCTGGTACCTTTTACTGATATTGAGACTTAACATTACACATCTGGTGTTATTGATAATGTCTGATTCTGCTGTTTAAAATAGTCAGAGGGCACACAAAAATGTTTTAAGTGTTATTAGTGGTTTTCTGCAGTGGGCAAATGAGGATTTCTTTTATTCATAAAGAAAAAATTTATTAATGCTGACACATTCACTTCCACCATAAAACTTAAGATATTACATTAAAGCACTTCCTAGATTATGGTACGGTATTCAACACAGCTATGATTTTTGTTACTTACTTTTGTCAATTATTAGAAATGTTTTTTTTTTCTAAATTTGAACTATTTTTTACAATCATAAACAAGCAAGCAAGCACAGCCTCACATTATTCATCACAAACAAACACAAACCATCCTCTAAGTCCAAGCAGCAGCTTTTAAACCAATCAAAGAAAAGTAAAGCTGTTTCTCATTTTAAACAATTTCAGATGTTTTTTTCACAACACTTTAAATTTTCATTATTGTTCTTAAAGACAAGTCTCATCTTTCATAGTCAAGTATTGAAGATTTTACAAGAGCTGCAACAATAACATTGAAAAAACGTATCTGCAAATCTGCAAATTTATGAAGTTTTGTAGGAATTTTAAAGTATTAATGCCCTTATTAAATGTGAATCTCTGATGTTTACAAAGCTAGTCTAATCTTACAGTCATACATGACAGATCATAATAATCTGCTGGGAGTATTCCACTGGTAGAACAAGATCTATAGGACTTAAATCATGGAAATTAATAGCAGATTACCAATTTTAAACAGTAGCAAACATTGTTCAAATTATATTATAAAAGGTTATCACATATTTAAGATATCATGAAAGCTACAGCAGATAGTCTATGAAAAGCAAAACTTTCCTAGAAAAATCTCTGCTGGAAATGTTTAAAAGGAAGTGACGTGGAATTGAGTTGGGTTCATATCAAAAGTAAATGCATTGGCTACAGGGATTATGGTCAGAACTACTCAAGAAAAAGAGAATAAAAAATATCACTGCACAAAGTGACTAAATACTGTTCAGTAAGAATGCTTACAAAGTTTTAGATTTTTATTGTTTATTTTTTATCAGGTTACAAAATGCAAAATGAGTGAACACAAGAAAAATCAAATAAATATTTGGCATGATAATCTATTCTGTATGTTGGTTGAATGCAGTCATTAATTGAAACAGTTGTGAAGGAGGTTTAAATCTGGATGATAAACAGCCAAACTCTGCTACCAAGGTGAATTGTTGGAGGACAGTTTAATGTCATAGGTCATACACCATGGCAAGACTGAGCGGCACAACAAAACACAAGGTAGTTATGCTACATCTTCAAGGTCTCTCTCTCCTAGGCTTTAAGATTTTTTTTAAAGATTTTAAAGCAGTCTGCACACTGCATAGCTGAGGTGTCTCTCCACCAAGGCTATCAATAAAGAGAGATAAAGGGGAAAGCTTGCAAGGGCCCAGCTTCATGGAGGCAAAGACAATAAGAAAAATTAACCACCCTAACTTTAAGCAATGAAGTGAAATGTTGCTTCTGTCCTGAATACTCACTGTTTCCTGTTAGAAACAAAAACACAAAAACCACTCAAACATTGCTTCAGGAAAATGCATCTTAAATAGAATTTTAATCTAGTCTTTAAATTTTAATCTTTAATCTTAATCTTTTCTTAAAATCCTAGTTTGTCAACTTTTTTGCTATGGGAGGTCAAATAGATTCTAATTGTTGGGCCATTAACGCTGGACTGCAAAGCCATTTCAGAGCCTGAACAAAATTTAGAAAAGTTAACACGAGAGATGGAAGGGGTAAGATAGCAAAGGCAATGATCATAAAAACTTCAGAACAAACCCCTGGAGTTGATTCAAGCCAGGCCAAGAAGGTGAGTGCTAGTCAGAGTCAGCGCTTCTGATCCAGAATGCACAGATCCATATTGTTGCATAACACCTGTTGAGGACCCCTACTGGGTCTTTCAGGGGCCCCACTATTTCTGTGGGTGGACCTGCTCTCCACAGTCACACCAGTGCCGTTTTCCCCCCTAAAATCCGGTTAATCACGCAGAGCTCTTTGTCACATCTGCAGCAATTTGTAGCCAAAGTTTTGCTCGTTCTCTCTTTACAGGGGCAGAGTGGATCGAAATCACTATGGCCAGTGTGTTGCCTATTGGGATACCTCTCATACAACCCCATTAAAAAAATACTGAGCTGCTCCTTTAGTCTCGAAACAAAATAGCAGATTAATCAAACAGTTGAAGTTAAAGTTCCATCGTTGCATTCATCAAATCACCTCCAAACAGTGCAATAACCTAAGCTGGAAGCATCTGACAGGTGTTCTGATCGTAGGATCTATACGTGGCTGTATATGTACAGTATGGATGGATGTGGTTTATATACAGGGAGGCAGCTCCACCTTGACAAAGTCTCCAAGGTCCTTCTCTCCTCCCTCCTCCTCCTTCATGTGTTGTTTCCTCTCACATCAAACAGCAGCTGCAGGATCTCCATGGCCATGGATATTTGTCTGGTTCCCCTGATGATGGCTGGTGTGAAAGTCACCCTGTGGTAATGCAGGATTTACCTCGGGTACAGCCGCAGTGCATGTCTGCAGCCGTCTGGACAAACTGTTCTGTCCATCCATGCCTCATTCTGAATGTAAATAAAGCATGAGATATTATGGCCTATGTTCATTTATTTATGGTTAGACTATTAAATGAAGGGTTAATATATAAAGTAGGTCAACACTTTTTTTTATCCTGCCCTTGAGCTCATGGTCATTTTTATTGATCTTTTTGTTTTGATTTCTCTCAATGTGAATGAAGGAATATTTAATAATGTTGTATACTGTTGTTGTTTAGAGAATGGAGCCAGCTCGAGCAAATCTTTTAACACATTAAGAGGTCTGATCTGATCCATCTCAGTGTTTTTATGAAGACTGGTTCAGTGAGGAAATGTTCATTTTATGCTTCACAGTCAATGAGCTCCATGTGTCACTGCCTTGTTTCAAACTCACCAAGGAAATGTTGTATGTGAGCCGCTCTATTTGAAAGGCAGAAATTGAAAATAAAATTGTTTTTGGAAGGTTACCTCTGTCTCAACTTACTTTGTGGAATATTTCACTCTCACTACAAAACTATGAAATTAATCCTTGCAACTCCAAGCCATTTTCTGCTCTTTGTAGTCCACCTGGTTATAGAACCTCAACCACCTCAAGATAAAGACATCTGCTTTTTCAGGACAACCTGTGCTATTGAAATATTTACGCTGTAATGAGGACATTGATGCATTTAATGTTTAATGACCAACAAGAAAAATTAAAAAAAACAAAACTGAATTAAATCTCACAGAATTTTATATAAATCACACAGATCAGTAATGAGCAAGCTTTTCCTCATCAAAACATGGTTCCCACAAGCCCTGGTTATTCGATGAAAAACGAACAATATGCAAAAACTTTTTAAACAGATACACTTACTCCCATCTGGTCGTATATGTGAGGTGGTTTCTGTCTCAGGTGCTTCAAGGGGCCGCATCAGAATACTCAAATTCTCTTTTTGATTCTTTTTAAATCGACAGACAGGTAACTATCTTGCCTCCTGTTGGCCTTTGCTCCTGTAGGAGAGATCTGGCATGGAAGCGAACCTGCTCCAGAAGGGGTCTGTGTAATTCACCACATTTCTGGTGAAAAAATATTAAAGATAATTTTAGGATGATTGTAAACTGTAGTGAACACATTTACAATGTTTTACTTTTCAGCTACAAAGTCCATTTGTTTTGGGACTACTTTGGTTAGAGTTGGCACGGAGGGGGTGGCTCTTGGATGCCAAAACAGGAGGTCAACACCTGATGACCCCAGTGATGTTCTGGCTCCTGCTGCTCATCAGTTAGGTAATGGGGTTTGAGGGCCACGTAGTAGAATAGATCACATCGGCACTACCGCTGCCTGGAGCTGGCATGTACGGCGCCTGAGTCAGTTGAAGGTGGTATGCTGTGGCAACAAAGGGTCATGCAGCTGATTAGGTAACTCCTCAGAAATGTATGTAGATAGCGGTATTAGGGTCTCTTCACTAAGTGCGTGTCCTTTCATTATGACAGAAGTACCTTGTGTTTCTTTCAAAAGGCACACAGCATATCCTGCATGTCATTTGGCAAAGTGAGAGGGAGAACCAAATAAAAGGAACTTACCTACATAAAACTAAAGCACCCTTGTAGTAATTAATGAGTGTCCTGTTACATAAACAAATAAATCTCAAATTGCTTAGAAACAGATAGCTTTAATATGCCTCTCAGAAACATGAAGCCGTTTCTTTTTTTTAAATAGCTTTACTAAAATATCAGTACATCATACATTACATTATAAATATTTGTTTCGTAATTTTGACATTTTATTCCATAAGAGGACTTCTTATCTCATAATTTCACTTTTTTTTAATCTCAAAATAATGATTTTTTTTGTCTCGAAATTTCGACGTTTAATTTAATTTGGACTTTTTATTTCATAATTACGATTTAGGACTGTAGAGTCGATATCAGCGCTCGTTTGCTTTCCATTTTTTTTGGCGGTAAGTTTTTTGAGACGGAGTTTTTTTGAAGCGCATCCTGTAAATGATTTCAGCGTTACTGAACATCAGGTGCTGTTGTTGTTGAACGCCTCCTCGTTTCTTTTTCTACGAACGCAGCAGCGGTGCGTGATGACGTCATGTAGGAAAGTACACATTCTCACGGTGCTGCACTGACCCGAAAACAAGACAGGCAAGCAACTAATTTTTTACCGAATACGACTCATGCCACTGTCATAGAAGCATCAAGTAAGTCTCTAAACCTGATTCACTAGGAGCTCATAATAAAAACATTCAATGAAACGTCCACAAGCTGACGTCGAAGCTTTCATTTTCAGCGATGGAGAGCTAATCGTAAATGGTTCGGTCTTTTTCCTGGACGCTCTTCTGTTGATGTGGCGTTAGCTCTAACGTTAGCAAAATTAAGCCATAATTCATTACTCATGTTTGTTGTCTGTGATTTAACATGTTAAGTGCTCAAAATGACCAGGCGACTTGTGTGTAATCGCCTCTGAAAGTCGGTTTGATGCCAGTGTGCCAGAAAGGCTGTGATGTGACGTGAGCCTAGCATTCGTTCCAGGATGTAGCCATAGCCTAATGTTTGGTAGTCGTATTTACTTGAATAACAATATCCTCATTAGTCGTTTTGGTCGATTGACATGTTTTACTTGTATTGAAGTATTGCTGTTCTTTTGATAAGAATTATATTAACTTATTCCTGTCACACTTTGGTCCAGCTTACGTTACAACAATGGAGAAACCTCCCTTCAGGCAGAACCAGAACTGTGGGGACTGGGAGCCGAAAGAGAGGCTCGGCATGGGCGGCTTTGCTCATGTTTACCTCTACCAAAATCATGTGAGTTTAAGACCAAGAACTTTCTGACGCTGGTTATATGTGACAATAAACCTCATATCAAGAAATAAGCATTTACAAGAGTATAATAACTAAAGACGCTTCAGCCCTCAACACTTCATTACCTTACAACTGGGGATACGCAATGCAATATTTGTGAAGAGTATTAAGTCTCCACTTTACTAAAATTCATCTGATTCTTTCATGGTGACAGTCTATTTATGTGATAATCTGATGTTCAGCAAGAAAAACATTTTATTCTTCAATAAATGAAACGGTTTATTCATGAGAGTGGACATTCATTGATGATGAGGTAAACTTTTATAATTCATTGTACATTTTGCCAGTACTACAGCCAGTGTATAGGATGAATATGCCATGTATGCACAGCCAAAAATAATTTCACATCTCTTGATACTGAATCAACTTTTTAGACAATTATCTGGAGGTACAGATATTGTTTCTATAACATTGTGCATCATTTCTTACAATATTTTCCTTTACACATTTTTATTAATCTCTGGTAATATTAAAATTGGGTTATTTGACTTTACACTCTAAAATATATATATATACAGGGGCTGCATGTTGGCAGGTATGCCATGAAATGAGCAGAGGAGTATGTTTGACTTTAAGTAATATTACTCATAACAACAAAGGATGGGAATTGAAAACCAATTCTAGTTGAAAGTAGATAAGAAATTGCCAAAGGAATTAATAATTTGTCTTTTTGCTCAACAATTCTCTTATCAACTCCTTACACTAAGTTCTGGATGCCTTGTAAGTCAAAGAGGCCATGCTCTTATAGGGGCATTGAATGTGAACGACAGTGAATAGGTTAAAAAAAGTAAATATGGCAGACAGGAGACAGAAGCAGTCAGAAGAGTGCATTAATGTTACATGGTAAGGCGCGATCTGCACAACATCCACTGTCTGCATCTGTGAGATTACAAGCAAGGGTTGAAACACCAAGAAACTTACTTAGCATTTGTCTACTCGGAACAGCTTCAAATATCAAGACTGCAGATGCTGTTGATCCAGGAAACCTGTGTAGGCCGACTTTTGTTACACAGAAAATCTCTAGTAATTGATTAAAGATTTGACCGATAAGCAGAATTAATGATGACATTAGTATTAATAAAATCTTATCATTCCCTTCCCTAATAAAAACTGATAATTCAAAATAACAGATTAAAAGTAAAATAAAGTTTCTAATAACTGGTTGCCTATAAGCTAACGTTATTACTTCAGAATTCCTCAATCAAATTAAAAGAGCCAAAAATCCACCACAATTATATGATTACTCTTACACTGATGTTTTCTGGGATTGTGCTGAATTTTTCCAGAAGACATACAAAAAGACCTCCAAAACGGCACAACAGTTTCTATTTTTGGTTATACTGTAATGTGCTGATTAAACAATTGAGTTTCTGTTGTCTCTCTTACAGGAAACAAATGAGAAACTAGCTGTGAAAATCTGCCGCCTGGAGCTCACGCCAAGAAATAAGGACAGATGGAGCAGAGAAATCCAGATCATGAAGAAGTTAGACTTATTCTAATACGTTTTCCTTTTATTGAGAAGCAGATAATGTCAAAAATATGTTGTGATATCAAATAAAATATATGAAAATGGCTGATATTATACCAATATGTTGAACTTGGATTCAAAAATGGAGAATATCAGTCAATATTAATATCTGTTTTGAAACCACAGAGACAAAAACATCAAGAACTCTCTGATCTGTTGTCAGAAAATGCAAGCTAACTCCCAGACACTGTCTAAATGCACAAACACATTGGTGAGGTTTTGATGCAGAAACTATGACAACACAGTTTTGCAATTTTAACAGTGTGAATAAGTTTGCCATCACTTTTGGATTTATTTACTCCTCTACAAAGCATTTGCCTTACTAAAGATTATATGATACCTTAATCATTGCAGTAATAGAGATCAAACGTTAAAAGGTATCAAAGTATAAATAATTTGGACAACCTAACGTATAATACATTGTCATATTTTTGAGTGCATACAGAGCCGAAATAGCAGGATTCTGAGTTAAGTGAAACATGGCATTCAAAGCAGAAGATGACCGTGGAGTGGTTAGTGATGCACTCTTTTCTTTGACCAGGTTAAACCACATTAATGTCGTGACAGCTCGAGACGTTCCTGAGGAAATGGCGCACATAGCCCTGAATGATCTTCCACTGTTGGCCATGGAGTACTGCTCGAGAGGAGATCTTAGGAAGGTAAGGTGCTTGTACAGCATCCAATATGAATAGGTCCACACGAAGAAATAACTTTTTTTTTGCTTTAAGTTTTACATTGGTCTTTCCTCACAAATACAGTGAGCAGTAGGGGTGATTATCTATGCTTGTGTTTGTGGGATTTGGCTACAATCATCCTATCAACCATCAAATTCAATTGTCATGATGAACTAGACCCTTAGTTTTGATATTACTGCACATCTGCTTCTTTTCATGAGTGACGTTGAGCAGTCAAATAAAATCAATCATCATAAGGAGGGCTGAACAATACTGTTGATTTAGTGTTGCAGTTGAGATGTGCACATACCCAGTAGTCACTTGCAGGCTGTTCAGTATCAGTCATGGGACTCAAAGCATGTCATGCTTTCATTTGTGTGTTGTTGAAACCAAAACCAGTAGGTTTACTCATAAAACCCAGTGTAGTTTAGTCAGAGTCTGTGTGGTTCCTGCATGCAAAATGTACCAAAATGTAACAGACGATGTTCATCACAGATGCAGCAACGCAGCAGTTCAAAGTGTAAATGTTAAATTGAGACTTTGAGAAGATTTTATTGTTTTGTTTGCCTTCTGTTT
Source organism: Cetoscarus ocellatus (assembly GCA_037902135.1). NCBI lineage: Eukaryota > Metazoa > Chordata > Actinopteri > Labriformes > Labridae > Cetoscarus > Cetoscarus ocellatus. The sequence continues at coordinate 98,524 of JBAMNC010001213.1, forward strand.
ATGGTAAGTATAAAAAAAATCTTTAACAAAAGACATTCATTAGGACAATTTTCCTCTTGTAAAAGTCTTTGCAGCTGCTCAGCATCCAAACACTGAGCTTTTAGAGGTAAACAACACAAGGCTTCTCATGGAGAACAGACTTTAAACAAGGTCAGAAATGATAAATAACTGTCTAAAAGGTATGCATTTGGAAATGCTGCTGTTTGCAATGCAAATAAGTGAGGGTTCTTGAAAAAAGGTGATAAATGTCCATTTTAAATTGCTACTTCTAAAAAGACACAAAATTAGTGTGGCAGTTTATCTCAGAGGGAATAAAGCAATGCAAAAATCTTTCAGCTAGCATGCAGTCAGGATATGGTGTTACAAAACGGTTGCCTCATGCTCCTAGGAGAGTCAGACAGTGTGAATGACAACAAAGGTCTTGAGGGAGAAATCATGGTGGTTGGAGACAAAATCACTCTGAAGTGTGTCTTAATTTGAACAAAATCCTCTCAGTAGCAAAGTCTGTTGTTCCTGTGTCTGTTCTGCTACATTTACTGAATCGACAAGGGAATCAATAAAGGAATTGGATTGATACGTAGAAATTATGATGGTTTAAATATAGATAAAATCTTATAAAATTCCAATCCCTAGTCCCATTATTGCAAAGATGCAGAATCGTCCGTGTCTGCATCGGAAAGCTTTGTAAAAACAATCATTTTCAGCACTTGAATGAGCATTTATCAGACACATTTTCTACCATCCTGCTGCTGAAGTCACATTTCATAGTTTGTGTTTATTTCAGACTAGGTGGGTTTGTAATTTTTATAGTAGATCAAGCAACACAATGGCTTGGGTTCTCTCTGTTTAGTGATTTATGTTTTTTATTACAGCTAAAACTGATTTTATAAGTGCATCCTCTGAAAGTGAAGCTTTTGTTTGGATTTCAGATGCTGAGCAAACCTGAAAACTGCTGCGGTCTGAAAGAGAGTGAAGTTCTCTCATTACTTAATGATGTTGGTATGTACAACATCTATGGTTAATTTGTTCTTTTTTTCTGTATCATTCAGATAATTAATTTTGTCTTTCTGCTCCAGGATCTGGTATTCAGTATCTTCATGAAAACAAGATCATACACAGAGACCTTAAACCTGAAAACATCGTGCTGCAGGACATCAATGGAAAGGTAAACTTGCAGCTCCTACTTTTGCACTTTTCTGCTTCACTTTGCTTTGAAAAAATCTGTCTTAAATTCCGTTATTTGTTTACAGCTTGTTCATAAAATCATTGACCTGGGCTATGCCAAAGACCTGGACCAGGGCAGCCTGTGCACCTCCTTCGTTGGCACACTTCAGTACCTGGTGAGTAAATACGCAATTACTTTCTATCCTCAGATGCAACTCACTTAATTTGTCGTGTTGCTCAAACTAATTATTTGTTGAAATCCTTCAGCCTTATATTTTTTGTGTGGCCCTGAAAAGTGGGCATGGATCAAATTAAGGTTGATAGAATCTCTGACATTTGAATGCATTTTCATACCACAAACAAAGACTGTTATTTTAATGGCTGATTGAAGTATCAAGGCTTGAACAAAATCACACATTTTCAGCCACGTTTTAAGCTCCGAGTTGTTGTAAGTAAAAGAGAAAGGACATGCTATTTGGTGTAGTGGCTTTCCTTCGAGCAGTCCTGTTTGTTCTGGTAAAATTTGGTACCGGAGACCCTGATCTTCCTGCATTTCCACAAGTTTACTTTGCTCCACCCTTTCAATAGTTTTGAAGTGATATCACATTGATGGATGGTTCCCTTGGTTGACATGAAGACTTCTTTCTGTTTAACACTTGGTTGACTGTCTTGGTTGCCAACTACATGTAAATCAGGTAGATTTTTTTTAATGAAAGACACTTATTTTCAAAGAAATGTACTAACTATTGAGGAGACAAGCCTTAGTAATTATACTCTGGCAGGGCCCCCTCTCAGAGAGAAAACCTAGAGAGTAATGAGTAGTGGATTATTGCTGTCAGACACTCCACAGTGTTTGTAGGTCACAACAACAGGAGCACAGAACAGACGTCTTCTGATCGGAATATTAGTTCCTTCAAAAACATTACTGCCACAAAACCCTGACTGAAACCATCAGCTGAAAGTGAACCTAATGTTATCATTTGAACAATAACAAGCTTTTGCTAGCTTTTTACTCACCAGTGATTGAAGAGACAAATCTTTTTTTCCCTCCATGTTGGTACATGACTAAAAGCTATCAATAGATACAGGCAAATTTGGTGCTCAGAACCACATAAGGCAAAAGAGAATAACCTTCAAAGATGCATACCCTCTCTTTAAGGAGTTGTTTTTTTAGCAGTTGGCACAGCGCTGAACACTGAACAGGCTGTTGAAAGTGTTAACCTGACACACTAGATGGACTGTCCAGTTTATTTCACCAGTCCATCTAGGAAAGAGTCCATAGAGAGTGTTTGAGAATGGGCAGAATCTTTCAAAGCTGGCAGGTGATTGGACAATTGTCCCATCAATCACATTCATTATGGGCCAATCAGATGATGTTTTAGGCAGTTAGTACTGCAGCGGTAATAAGGATACAACTTTAGCCACTTCATATAACAAACTTAAGAACAAAACACGTTGCAAGTGGAGGGAAAATATCTTTTTTATAGAGAAGTTTGTAATGTTTTCATACTTTTTTGTTTCATGCAGAAATATGGTCAAGATGTGGTAAAACTGCTACTGTAGCTGTTAGCATCTGTGCTAATTTGCAGTTATCTCCTGATGTCCTCATGCTTGTAGCACCCACTTCTACCTTCTCTGAAGGGCGCTGATTGGACTGTACCACTTTGGGACAAGATGGATCTGTCTGATTAAAGATATTAAATCAGACTGATCCATATGCACTGTTTTCTCTTTTTTAAGGAGTAAAAACATTAAATTATCTTTGCTGCGTTAGAGCCCCTTCACATTTTGTCTTAATTAATTTTTGCTATATATATAAAAAAAGATGCTTTGGAGTCACTAAACTAAGCCTGGCTGCCTGGTGGAAAAACACACGAGTAATTGTTTCAGTACCAAGACATTACTAATAAATGTACAGCTACTTATTGTTTTGGGCTTTTCTTACAATTTTTGATGGTTAAAAACAAGAAGTTTCCCAGTTTTGGTCATCAATGAATGTTGTTGCCGTAAAGAATAGTTATGTATGGATAGTGATTGATTTTACCAGCATCATGTCCCTGGTCAAACACTAGGTAATAAAATGTACCATTTTCTCTCTGCAGGCTCCTGAGCTCTTTGAAAACAAGCCTTACACCGTGACTGTGGATTACTGGAGCTTTGGCACGATGGTTTTTGAATGCAGTTGTGGTTTTCGGCCATTCCTGCACAACCTGCAGCCTGTGCAGTGGTGAGATGACTGATAAACCTTGCTTGTCATGTAAACTTAGAGCAGAGCTACTTTATTTTACCAGACGGTCACTGTTGGTTGGATTACACAGCTGAACTCATAAAACAATGAACGGTTACCTTGATTCACCCTTTAAGGCTTCAGCAGAGTTTGAGTAAAGTGTGAGACATGAGAAGGAGACAGAGTGAGGTGATAGGAACAGGCGCATGCAGAAGTAATGAAAACAACAGGATATGAGTTATTGTAGTTAGGACGCTGATTTGGCAGCTTATTACCTCCAGGAGATAAAGCAGTGGCAGCAGAGGGTGTGACTGCTTATGAAGGAAGTTAAGAGGCTTTTAAATGTTAAGGGACTGAATGTTTGGGGTGAGTAATTCTTATAAAACATATTTGTAGTTTAATTTTCTTGAATCCAGTTTTTGTTTCGCTGCTTGAAAAAAAAGTTCAATAATTGGCTTTGGTTAAGTTTTATATGTTTGCAGCTAACCTTTCCTGGAAATGTTTGATTCAATGTACTACACTGAATGCTCTCTGGTTTAAGTTTCTTCACATGTTGCAGTTTGTCATTGACCTCCTTTTACGACTGTTGAAAGCAACCAAAATAAAGCCTCATGACATGCATACTTACCAAAGAAACTGTTAAGCCAGTTCTGTCTTAAGGGGAAAAATCTTTTGGTGAAAGTAACTTTTGTTTCCTCATCTAGGAATCAATGATAGATTAATGCTGTCAACATTTTTGACAACTTTTCGGAAAGTGTTGTTTTAAACTGATGTCTCTCAACTGATCAGATAAAACCCAAGAGTGGTATTTTGGAGCTCTTTTCAGTTGGTTGTGAATTCTGAACCTAACTTGAGTCAGCCCTTTAACAAACCAAAAGGAGGTGTAGAGATGGGACTTGTGCCAGCCTAACTTCCAGCAATACCTTGAATGCTTGTAGCTACGTCAGTCATGTCCCCAACTGTGCACAACAAAGACATGAGCTAGTCCTTAATAAAATCAAAGCAGGCATCTAATTAAAAGAAAAAAACAATATACAGCCACAGAACATAAATACAGACTTCTTTTTTGGACCAGACTGTAAATATGTGTGTTTCCACTCTGAGAAATTGTCGTTTCTCATTTAGTCTAAATGGCTTCCTGGCTTTTGCAGCCAGCCTCAAGTGGACACTGTAGGAACTGCAGCTTAGGGCATTTCTGCGCTGGCCTTATTTTCAACACCAGAGGCGGCTGCTTGGCTGCAAATTTGTGTCTAGCGAGAAAATGTGGTTTAAAGTCTTATGAAGTCTCCAATTAGAGTTAGATTAATTTAATTAAGTCAATTGTGTTTCCCATGGTGAAAAGTAAGTTTTGTTGGAACCTTTGAGAACACAACTTGTGGATTTTTGTTACTCAGGATAACACATTTTTTTTACGATAGTTTGTCAATTTCTATACATTTCTAGAGAAAACTAAAATTCAAATTTTGTCACTAGATACATAATAAAATTAAATGCTTGCATGTATGTGCATGGCTTCTGTAATGATTTATTTTTTGATAAAGATGTCTGTTTTGTCTCATCTATTCATTTCATCATATATGTTGAAGTCCAGACTGCAACATTTTTCATTAAAAAAAAAAAAAAAAAATTGGTAGAATAATTAGAACCATTTGGGCTACAGTTTCTCAAGAGGGGGGGTTGGGTCCTCATGCTAGGCCAGTGGAAGAACACAGATGCAGAGCTGTGATATTTGGTGTTTTCAGTTTAAAATTGTAGTTTCAAAGTTGAAGAGTAGTGTTTTTAATAGATAGAATGGCCTTGGTCAGTACATTTTATTTATTAAGCACTTTTCATAGACTCAAAAATGCTGTACATTAGGTTAAAGATCAAAACAGGTTTTCAAAATGTCCACATGGTTTTAAAATGTCCTAAATTTGTCAAATCTTAAGAAATTTCATGTGACTTATTTTTCCTTTTTTAAAACCAATTATATTGAAGTAGTCAGATAGTGTTGTCCATTTGTATTGCACTAATAAAAACTGCATTTTACTGTTTTCTTTCCAAAATCTTTTGTCCCGAAGATTATATTATATTATATTATATTATATTATATTATATTATATTATATTATATTATATTCAACACTTGCTTGTGTTTGAGTGTTGTGTTTTGAGTTGTTGTTAAGTTATTTTAATTGACTTGTTTTAAAAAGTAAAACAGCCTCTTATCTGTTTATCTCCTCTTGTGAACAGGGCAAACAAAGTGAGAAACAAAGGTCCAAAAGACATCATGGCTGTAGAGGACCTAAATGGCGAAGTCAAGTTTTCCACACACCTCCCTTACCCAAACAACCTCAGCAGGTGAGCAGCTGGTGAACACTGAAAATAAAACACTTCATACATGACATTTTTCTCCTCTGGTCTATGAAATAAAAAAGAAAATTGGACACGAGCCATGGCCTTTGTGCTCTGAGTATTTGCTGCCAGTTCTCCTCCTTGAAGATATTTTAATGGCTGTTTTTAGGACTCTGTTGGAGCCGATGGAGGCTCTGCTGCAGTTGATGTTAAAATGGGATCCAGTGCAGAGAGGAGGAAAGATTAACACTGACACAAAGAAACCCCTGTGCTTCGATGTGCTGGAGAAGATTCTGTGTATGAAGGTGAGATGCTGACTTTTGTTAAGTTCAGTCTCAATATTTCTGGTTGTTGAGCTGTTTCTATCCACATGAAATGTGATTCTCTTCAAACTGATGCCGTCTTTTAAGAATGAAGTGAAATGCTGATTAGCAGTCTGTCACCTCCTTGTTTTCCTCTTGTCTCTGTCCAGGTGGTCCACATCCTGAACATGGCCACGGCCCAGGTTCATTCCTTTCAGCTCACTCCCGATGAAAGTCTCCACAGTCTTCAGATACGTATTGAAGCAGAGACGAAGATCGAGGTGGTGAACCAGGAGCTGCTGCAGGAGACTGGAGTGTCACTGGATCCAAGAAAGCCGGCTGCACAGTGTGTCCTTGATGGGGTGGTAAGAGGACTGAAATGATGCCAACACTGTCTTTTAGGGCTGGTCGGAGATTGTTTAAACATATGTATTTATACCACAGACTGTTTAATTTAGTTTAAACTCATTTTCTTCCCGTTTAAAGAATCAAAGTTAAGCTTCAGTTCATGTAATATTTTGCTGGATTTGATTCTCATTTTGAATAATTTACATTTGTAGATTATTATTTTTTGACATTTGATGTTTGTACTGAGAGAGACTCAGAGCCCCTTGCACTTGGGGTATCTAAGTGGGTCAAGTGTTTCAAACACTAACAGCAATTTTCCAAGATTCTTTAAATTAGGTCTGCACACTGTCCACTGCTTCCTGCTGCTGATGGAGCAAACATGAATGTCTCCCTTTGGATCATTTTCATAGACATGAATTGTTGTGTAAAGGACTTTTCACAGTGGAAAGGCAACTATAATGAAGCAGAAAAAAGCTGTGTTTGCACATTATGACTCACAAACACTGTGAATGTGCGATCAGGGAGCAGCTACTCTCCTCTAAGAAACATGAATCATGATTTCTGGAAGTGCAAGTGGTGATTTTGTTTACTCTCCTGTGCAGAGAGGCTGGGACAGCTACATTGTCTACCTGTTTGACAAAAGCATCACTAAGTACTCCGGGCCACTCAGTGCCAGACAGCTGCCTGACAAAGTCAACACTATTGGTGAGTTTATTTGAGTTTCCCCAGCTGATTATGTGACAGTCGGATAACTCGTCTTTTTGCTTTGTCTTGAATGGTCATTTTCTCTCCTTTTTTTATCTTTTAAAAAACAAAAAAAGCTGAGTAACCTGTTTTTTCTACTTATTACTGAACACTTCATAACACCTCCATCTTTTCTTCACAGTGCAAGAAGCAAAGACTCAGCTCCCTTTAGTTGTGTTGAAGAAAGTTTGGGGCGAAGCAGTGAGCTACATCTGTGGCCTGAAAGAGGACTACAGCAGACTTTTCCAAGGACAGAGGGCTGCTATGTGAGTTGTTTTATCAGCACAGTTTTGCACAAACACATTTTCAGGCTCATATTTGGTTTCAGTGAAATTAAATACTGATAAAAGTGTTCCATGTTAGTATATTGTGAAAATAATGCAGCATTCAGTTTTCATGTAGTCAAGCCTGCCTATATCCAAACTACATAAAGAGAATTTGATAACAAAATTACAAAGTTTGACTATAAAAGGAAATTCAGTTTGGTTTTGAGATAAATTTCTATAAAGTTAAGGAAAACTTGTGTCATGGAATTTTAGTGTCATTTAGCGATTTTTTTTTTTCTGAGAAGAAAAAAAAAAATCAAAAATTGTTAAATTGAGGGAAAAAAAATTCTGCAATTTTAGTTTCAGGTTTTGTTGCCCAGCCCTAACAAGAGCACAAAGTTAAGTTTAATTCAAGTGACACAGCCCTCAATAAATTTGCATTTTGTGTTTTTTTTAACACCAAAAATAACTTTGATTAAATAAACAAAAAAATTATTTAGAATAGAAAACTTCCATCATCATCATAGTATGATATAAAGTACGGAGGTTTTTATTTTCATCAAATTAGCCATAACATTATGACCACTGGCCACTGTGAACTATTAACACTGATGTCGTGATGACGTGTGGTCCAGGTCAACTGAAAGGATATGATGCTTACATCCTTGTGCCACATACTACAGTACACCTTCAGGGGTCTGGTGGAGTCTATGCCTCAATGGGGCAGGGCTGTTGTGTCCGCTAAAGGGGGACCAACACAATATTAGGCAGGTGGTCATGGACTTGTTGATGTTTCAATCAGTCAGTGTTACAACCTGACTCAAACCTGCAGTCGCTAACTGAAGTTATCAAGGCTTTAGACAGGATCATCTTTTCTAAAACACTGTATAACAAGTTGTCTTTTTTTGCCATATTATTCAAGAAACTTGAAAGATTTTGAAAAGCCCTGATTTAGATTTCCTGAAAAAGGGCTTCTGATGATGTTTAAAAATGTATTCGTTTTTTTGCTGCAGGCAGAGCTGTTTTATCTCCACCAAAAATAGGCCTGACAGATCCAGTTAGAACATGAGTGTGCAGTGTTTGTATGCACATAAACTGATTCCACTTGACAAATCTATCTATTTTTATTTTGGGCACACTTACGCCTGTTTGCTCCCTTATCCTCTGTGATTGCAGTGTTTAGTATTGTCTTTATCCTCGGTAGAAAGGCTCTGACAGGCTCCCAGCTGCTCTTTGGGCTCCAAGAAAAGCTTCCCTCATGTACTGCTGATAAGTTGTACATTAAACCTGAGACGTCATTAGGACGTACATTTCCAATGAGTATAGCCTATGCCTGAAGGGGGTGGTGCTGAACCACCACTGAGTTCTGTTTTTTTGGGGGTTTTTTTTTTACTCAAAACCACAAAACTCTCCTGAATGTGGGTTGGCAGTGGTGGCCAGGTCACTATCCCTCTTATCCAGGTTTCCAGCTATTTGTCCCCACTCTTGTGAAGGACCCAACAGGACGTCCTCTTGAACAGCTGTTTGCCTCTTGTGCCCTCTAACAACTTACCAGTCCTGGCCGTTGTAATGTCTTTGCTTCCTTTAAAACCTTCCTAAACTGTAAATAATCATACTTCTTCCTCTCTAGGTTGAGTCTCCTGCGCTACAACACCAACCTTACCCGGTGTAAGACCAGCATGTTTGGCTTCTCTCAGCAGCTTAAAGCAAAGCTGGACTTCTTCAAGAGCAGCATCCAGTACGACCTGGAGAAATACAGCGATCAGATGCACTACGGCATATGTGAGTGCTGACTGGCAACTCTTTGTTTTTCTCTCCATATGTGACCCTCTAACAGGAACATTTACATATGTTAGTTATTTTTACTGCACTGAGAAAGATGTTGTTTGTGTTGATGAGCTGTTTGTGTTTGTCTGAAGCCTCAGAGAAGATGCTGAAAGCCTGGCAGGAAAATGAGGAACGAGCTGCAGCTTTTGCACAGGTAACACTCATTTTCAGCACAAATATTTGGGAGATTTAGATGTCCCACGGTGGAAACAGTCCTTGAGTGTTTCTTGGTTTGTCCTGCAGGTGGCAGAGGTAAGCCATTTGGACGATGAGATCATGGCTCTGCACTCAGAGATTGTGGAGCTTCAGAGGAGCCCTTACGCTCGACGCCAAGGGGACAAGATGGAACAACTGTGAGTGTTCAAATGTCATTTACATCATGTCTGTTTCCTGTGTTTAGTGTTTAATTTGAAGAGTGAAGTTTTCAGTTCTTATGAGGCTCTGATCACATCAAAATAACTGTTCTAACACAAGAAAGTTTTAACAAAGATGGAACAGCTTTGTGTGCTGTAGATGTCTTTTGCACAGCTCTCAGTTATAGCCTATTTTCTGTTTAGTTGAATTAAAAGTAAAGCCCCAACTTTAGTGAAGTTAGAACGTTGTGTAAGACAAACAGAATACAATTATTTGCAAAACCTGGTCCACCCCTTTAATCAATTGATTACCTGTATGTACCATTCAGCCTCAATGATTACATCACAGATGTGCAAGTTACCCATGGCATCGGTAACCAACACACCCTCATACCATCATAGATGCTGGCTTTTAAACTTTGCGTTGATAACAGTCTGGATGGTCCTTTTTCTCTTTAGCCCGGAGGAAACATTTTGAAATGTGGACCCATCAGACCACAGCACACTTTTCCACTGTGCCTCAGTCCATGTCAGATGAACTTGGGCCCAGAGAAACTGACAGAATATCTGGTTGTTGTTGTTATATGGCTTTTGTTTTGAATGGTAGAGTTTTATCTTACACTAGAAGATGTAGCAACAAACTGTGTAAACTGATGATGGTTTTCCAAAGTGTTTCTGAGCCCATGTGGTAACATCCTTGACAGAATATTAGTTTTTAATGCAAGAGGGATTGAAGGTCACAGGCATTCAATGTTGGTTCTTGGCCTTGCTGCTTATGTGCAGAGATTTCTCCAGATTCTTTGAACTTTTTGATGATTAAATCCCTAAATTCCTTGCAGTTGTTGGTTGAGAAACAGTGTTCTTAAACTGTAGCACTATATGCTCTTGCAGTTGTTCACAAAGTGGTGAACCTCACCACATCCTTTCTTGTAAACAACTGAGATTTATGTTTTGATTATTACTTAACCTTCTCAGCCTTTTGTTTCCCCTGTCCTACCTTTTTTGGAGTGTGCTGGGGGCATCAAATTCAAAGTTAGTGAATATTTACAGAACAATAATGAAGTTTATCAGTCTGAACATTAAATAGGTTGAAATGGATTTGCAAATCCCTGTACTGCTGGTACCTACCTAACCTTTTTTCCTGAACTGTATCAATACTTTCTAGTCCATTTCAAACATTTTATGTGTTAACTTAATTTAAATAATCTGCCAGTCACTTTAAAATCAATGAATAAATAAATTTTAGAATATCACAGCAGCAACATGTTGGTTTAGGACAGTAGAGACAGTGACAAAATCATTAAAAAAATAGACCCCATTTAAGTAGAATTCAGTGAAATTATTGCCAGAAATATTAATAGAAGCAGTCAGAAGCAATGTTCAAGAAACTAGATGAAATTAAAAAATGCAGTACATACCTGATTTATTTATCTTTTTGCAGGGAAGATAAGGCGATCGACCTTTACAAGCAGCTGAAGATGAAATGCAAAAGTAAGAAACTTTTTGTAATTTTTAAATCTGATTTCATTGCTAGCTTACATTTAAAACTTAAGAAACAGCCTTAGCCATACATTAACCAAACTGAAACACGTTATTCAGTTATCCTCTGTTGTATTTTTCTCAGTACCAGATACAGATGTGAGCTGTGACAGCTCTGAGATGGTGAAGGCGATAATTCAGACTGTCCAGAACCAAGACAAGGTGCTCAAAGACCTTTACACACACCTCAGGTAAGAGCCCTACCTAATACGTCAAAGTCTTCTCATTCATTAATACACGTCTCTTTGTTTGTACCAAACTGTTAAGAAGACATCAAGTCAAAACAGCAGTGGTGTAATACCTGTTTATACTTTACATTAAATGAAGAGTATATAAAAAAATAACCTCTCAAACTAAATAACAAAGAGTGTAAAAGATGGAAAGTGACCTTCTATCACATCTTCCTGCCTTCATTGTTTCCTTTTGAGTAAATGTTGGACTCTGTGAGGTGTTTTTGTCCATTCTGTCACATTAATGTCTTCCTGTTACTCCATCCTGAACCCCATGAGTAGACTTTACACGTTGAATGGAGAGCCGCTGTCTTCTTCATCTACCTTCACTCTTTCTTGTAGAACTGAGGACTCTGCTTGACAGAATCACTCCATGAGGTGTATTTACTTCATAGCAAACCAGCAATTCTGTTTAACGGATACATTTCACGTAATGAAGGAAAAAACGCCTCTTAAAAGCCTCGTTTCCACTAAGTGGTCTAGCTTCATTCAGTAAAGTTTCGAGCCATTCACCCTGATTTTGTTCGTGTTTCCACTTCCAGCTGTATCTTCACTTGAGAGCAGGGATGTTAGCCCGGGGAGAAGTGGTCGTGCCAGCTATGTAAATGTGTGACGTCACAGCAGCGTGACACAGTAAAGCTGTCTGAGGTAGAGCGTGAGTGTGAACAAGTGAAACAGTGGAGGACTTCAGTACTCCAGGACTCTGGAGCATTGTTTCGTGCAGACATGCTTTACAGCAATCCACTTTAGCTAATAAGCTTATTTGATAATGGAAGGATATGTGTTTGTGATAGCTGCTGTCACTCGAGTATTTACGATTTTGTGGCCAATCAACAGACTGCAGAGCTTTTAGTTTCACCTTGTAGTGTCAGGTTGATTATTTGGGTACTTTTTTTTCTAATCTAACAGTTGAAGCAACTGTGATAACGTATTGAGCCAAGCAGAACTGAACCTGACTGCTTGGTGGAAACACAGCTAAAGTGGGCTTTCGTGTGAAGAGTGGAGTTCAAGGGAGTTCAAAGCACAAACCAGGAAGTCTTTTTTAAACATTTTTTCCTGAAGTTTTTCCACGAAACAGAAACAGGTTTTCTGTGTACAAATCTCACAGAGTGGTATTTTAATTTTATTGAGTCCTCAATTTAAACAACAGTAAACAGTGCAAGCGAGTGGGAGTGACTGGGTTGTTACGTCTTGACTCATCGGCTGTTGGTTTGTTTAGTAGCAAACTCGGCCCTGGCAGCCGAATTTGACATACTGTGCCTTCAACATATTGTTTCCTCTTTACAGTAAGATCCTGATCAGTAAACAGAAGATCATTGACTTGTTTCCTCGCATTGAGAAAACTCTGGAGAACATTAAAGACGCCGACAACACGGTGATGCAGATGCAGATCAAGAGACAGAGAGAGTTCTGGCATTTACTCAAGATCGCTTGTGTAAGTCACCCTCCCTACATCTTCAATCTTCACTTTCCACAGCATTGAGTCTGTTTGTTCCCAGGTTTGGCTTATGATGCAAAATGTTTACAAAAGTTTTTTGATGCTAAGGAGGAAACACTTTTTGGATTATCTCTCAAGTATTTGTCTTATGGCCTTACTCAGTAAACTGCTGTAGCTAAATAAAGCCATGTCACACTTTCTGTGGCTGCACACATTGATTACTGTCAGTTTTACTTCTTGCTAAATTATTTTCTCTTTCAACTGATTCGTTTTTAAGTTCACAAAATGTCAGAAGTTATGAAAATAGTCCTGAAACCACATATTATCTTCACAGATCTTGTGAAACAAACTCCAAAAGAGGATAGATAAAGTCAGGCGATCTTAACAACTGAATGGCCCATTAATATTTATCTTTTGTAGCCTGTAAACACACTGAAATCATCAAACAGATGAAAACAGTAATTCAGCGCCGAATTAAAACAAAAACCAAGATAGAGGGAGGATTCGCTGCTTGGATGCTTGTTCTTATGAGAAAAACAACGTGGTAATCATTAGTGCATGTGCTGATATTTCTCTCTCCCTCTTTCTTGCTCTGTCTTTAGGCTCAAAACTCATCCAGAAACTCGATAGCCGCAAGTCCTGAGTCGTCCAACCTGCTGCAGGTCTCTCAGTGGTCACAGTCAGCCCAACCAGTCAGCTCTCCGCATCCACTCACATCTTTACCTGGGCCAAATGACAGGTAATGCACTCATTGAACCATTCATTTATTCATTCATTCAGTACAACAGAGTGACATACAGTTGGTTGATAAATGCCTGTGCTGGTATTTTTTTAGTTTTAAATCAGCAGAAACAGCTTGATCCAATCTCAGCATAAATTGATCTCAAATGATGATTGTGAAACTGTCCTCATGCTCAAGTTGATATTTTTACCTTTTAATTCCTCCTCTTTGGCTTCAAGATGTTTGCCTTGCTGCCAGATGAGGTTGTTAGTTTTTTTGTTCTCGTAACCCTGTCGTCTGTTCACCTCTGTTCCTTGCTTGGACCACTTTTGATAAACACTGACCACTGCAGACTCTGAACATTCCACAAGAGCTGCAATTTTGATGCTCTGATCCAGTTGACTAGCCATCACTATTTGGTCCTTGTCACACTTGTTTAAATCCTTACACTAACCAATTTTTCCTGCTTCTAACACATCAACTTTGAGGGCAAAATGTTAACTTGCTGCCTGATTTATCCCAACCACTAACAGGAGCCATGATGAAGATAATCAGTGTTGTTCACTTCACCTGTCAGTGGTCATAATGTTATGCCTGATCAGTTCATGTAGTCAGTTATTTGGTGATGTGTTTTTGTAATTTAGCCAATGATTGGATTGGGGTTGACTTGTGTAACTGATTATTAAAAATGATACAAAACTAGGAGTGCACTGGCAGCACAGATCTCCGCTGTGAAATTCCCAGCATTGTTATTGCCAAAAATGTGGAAAACTGCCCTTATCTCACACAAATCCTTGAAAAAATCCAACTCCGGATTCAGATCAACGGTAAAATGGTGTTATTTCCAGTGTTAATTTTGGCAGCACTATTCAACTTAGTTTTAGTCTTTTGCCTAAAATATCTTTTAGTTTTAGTCAGAATTTAGTCATCTAAATTGTTTTAATTTTAGTCTGGTGTTAGTTGATGAAATTTCGTATCATATCAGTCGACAAAATCTACTGTAAATTTTCATCGACTAAAATTTGAAGTGTGAAGTTTAAGGCATTTTTTATGTTTTTCTGAATTTCTGAGGTCATGTTTTACACTTGGATCCTGCCACCATGAAGCTAAGGCAGTTGTGATTGGATGTCCCTCTTTACTCATCCAACCTTTCCACACAACCAAAGTAGCTGTGATTGGATATATTCCTAACTTGTCCCTACTTTCTAGATGACGAAAATTAGGTCTGATTGGATTTAGTCTCGGTCAAACATTTTTGTCTAGTTTTTATCTGTTGACAAAAATGTCAGTTAATTTAGTTTTAGATTTTGACCATCTGCACTTGTTTTTTTTAGTTATAGTCTAGTTTCCTCAGGGGAAGAAAAGGTTGTTGACGAAAACTATGACGAAAATAATTAATCAACAAACTTAACACTGGTTATTTCTCCCTTGTGCCAGGGTCAACATTCCCTGAAAATGTCATCAAAATCCGTTTCGAACTTATTGAGTTCTGAGAGAAAATGTGGAAAACTGCCCTAATCTTGTAATGTTAACAAATCCTTTAAAAAATCCTTGAATCCTCATCCAGATCCAGATTAATTCAAAAATCTAATTGATGGTCCATGGCTCGAACAAATAACAAATCCTTGAAAAAGTTTCTGGATCAACATCTGGATTCAGATCATCACCAAAATCTCATCACTTCTTCCTTGTGCCATGACGAACGTTCCCTGTAAATTTCTTCTAAATTCATTCATTAGTTTTAGATTATCCTGTAAAAAAAAACTACAGACGCTGGCATAAACATAACTAACATATTGGCTGCCACTCTCTTTTATTCAGTTGTAACACAACAGGTGTACATTCTGTGAGATTTTAATTTTATATGTTCCTGTGATTTTCATTTAGCATTTGTGTATATATCTTGATGCAGAAATGCTTTTGTAGCTCTTGGTGGGTAGAAGGGAACTCTCTACATAGGAGCTACCACCCTGGACTGGTTATCAGTAACTTGACAACAGTCATCACAAATGTCTTGTTTTCTACAGCATGTGTATTGAAAGCTCCTTTTTACTCAAATTACAGCCACTAGGGAGCAGTAGAAACAATTTGACACACACAGCTTCTCATTCAGCAGACACAGCCAAGAATATTAGACTAAACAGTAAGAGCCTTCATTTTGTGAGATAGTGCAGCTGTTGGTGTTGATATTTTTAAGCTGAACCAGCTGCCTCATCTTGATCACCCTAACAACGTTGATTAATCTGATTATATGGTGCTTATGTAATCACGTGGAAAGATTCAGCTACAGGTTACATTCTGTCTGTGTTTTATTCAAATTAAAGTACATTTTTTAAATGGTTGTGGAAATTAAAATCCCCCTCACCCCCAGTTAAAATACCATCCAGTTGTTTGGTTGAGAGGACTTGACAAATGCAGTCTAAGAGTTCCTGTGGTGTCTTTGGTAAATCTTTTTCCTTTTACCTTTTTGAAAGCCCACACTAAATAAGAACTTGCTCGCCTTTGTTAGTGAGTTGTGCTCTTTCCGTTGCTGTGTGTAGGCCTACCAGTCTGTAGGTTAGGATCATTTCTCCTCCACTAAATCATTCGAAGTGAAGGCAGTCATGTAAAGAAGGCCTGAATAATATTTCTTTGTGTGTTTTCTTCAGTGATGCAGCGCCCCGTCTGCTGCAGGAGAACCAGAAGTACCTCAGTCAGCTGACGAGCCTTATGCAGGAGGCAGCAGACGAACAGACCAAGAGCATAGTGGTGAGTTTGATTGTTTTTATTCTAAAATTATTCACTGGTCTACAAGCTTTTGAATGCAATCTGAAGTTATAAATAATCTTTGGAAATAAAATGTGATCATAGATATTAGCTGCAGGTTGGATACGAAGATATGAAGAATCCTGATGTTAATTTGTTCTGTATATGCTGGATGGTAAAATCATGTGTTGATATCGCACTATTTTAATTTATTTCAATTTATTTTATTTAAATGAAATATCTTAAGTATCTTACCTAAAAAGTAAGATACCAGCTCCATCAGGCCCAAATATTTCTGCAGCAGATTCCACTATGCAGAAGCAGCATATCTGAAACTTCTTTTGTCCATTTTAAGACCAACTTTGGCAACAGATAGTAGATATTTTGGCATAGTCACAGAGCAGAGACTGGGGCTGGGTATTTCCAGCAACCTCACGATACGATACGTATCCCGACACTGAGGGCACGATATGATATGTATCCCGATGTGAACATTGGCGCTTTAAACAGAATTCCCGAACAATTTTATTTTTAATCAAATAAAAAGAACAAGGATGAGTTTTAAATGATTCTACAATGTAAGAAACTTAAAATCAGATCCTCAAAGATGCTGGACCAAAGTTCAAATTTGGAACATGTGCTTCATCATGTAGAATCCGTCGATTCTGTAGAATCCGTATCAATACACATATCCCTAAGGAGTGCATGACGATATTTTACTGTATCGATATTTTGAGCACAGGCCTTTCCAGCACTTTTCACATGAATACAATTACTCAAGCATGAGGGAAGCAGGTGAACTGTTGGATGGTCCAAGAGGACCAGCCAACTTGATCAGAAAGAAACTAAGCATCAGGGCCTTGAGATTTGAGACTTTTTTTTTTTTTCATAAGTAACTTAGATTTCTGATTGATGATTTGCTGTCTTTTAAGCTTCATACTGAGCAGCTTGTTAAGAAGTTAAAGCTGCGACTGGGTTCTTACTTCAGATATGTCTTGTTTTTCTATTGCTGTAAAACAGCATTTTGTTGCCTATACTTTTGTACCTCTGCTTGATGATCATGATAATAATAATAATAAAATAATAACACATTTTTTTTGGAGGCGCCTTTCAAGTCACCCAAGGTCACCTTACAGAAAATAAAAGCATAAGCGATCGCAGGGGTTATGAAAAACAAATCATCAACATAAAAACAAGTTAAGTGCACAATGTCCAGTTAGAGGGAAATTGCCAGTTTGGACAGGTGAGTTTTGAGTTGAGATCTGAATGATGTGATGGAGTCTGACTGTCTTATGTGTGTGGGGAGGGAGTTCCAGAGTCTGGGTGCTGAGCAGCTGAAGGCTCGGGCACCCATGGTACTGAGGCGTGATGTAGGGATGGTTAGCAGTCCAGCAGAGGTTGAGCGGAGGGCGCGGGAGTGGGGGCTAGGTTGTGGAGAGCTTTGTAGGTGAGGAGAAGGTTTGATGATGTTATGTATGTGTTTTATATATGCATCCTCTCAATGCCTTAAATATTTGGATACTGTTCGTCATGGAACTTTAAGTTTCATAACAAATCTCAAGGTGCTAATTCATCACTGTACTCATTATGATCACTTTGGCTGCCCCTCACTGGACACCCAAAGACTGAATCATTGCTATGTCCTTATTTATAAGACTATATTTAATCTGCTTCCAGTGCTCTTAAGTAACTTTATACAGATGGAAAGTGCTGAAAGTTACAATCTTCACTGTGTGGCTCGGTCACAAGACTTAATCTGACTATCTGTCCCTAAAGTTTGTCATGATTTGGGTAAAAGAAGTTTCAGATATGCTGCTCCTGCAGACTGGAATCTGCTGCAGGATCATTCTGGTCTCTAAATCTTTGTAAAGCAGATTGAAGCTATTGGATGAAGCTTTAGCTCACAGATGTTTTGATTCTTGATTTTCTGTTCTGTGACTTTGAACTGAGTGGTTTATATTTGTTTATCAGTGTTTGTAATTGTTTTGTGTCTGTAACTTGGTAAGCCAGGACACTGTTGTTAAAAGATTCTTAATCCCAGATTTAAATTATATGAACAATAAAACATCTTCACAATTAATCAAGGACATGTGAGAAAGACTTTTCTACCAAACACTTCATTCAGTAATGTTATCTTTAATGATTACCTGTCTTCTGTAAGTCCCCTAATGGCACTACTTTTCACTAGTTTTCTACTTCTATATTTTACTTTAATGATCTTTGTTTTTGCACCAAAACACCAGGGTACATCACTTGAATGAGAAAGCCAATTTGGCAAAAAACTTGGAACTAATGCATTTTTTAGAGAGTAAATCTGTGAAAAGTGAAGTAGAATAGCTGAAATGAGGCTGTTTTATCAGCATTACATAAAAATACTGTGTGTATAGACCTCCAGTGGGCTGGTTGTAGAAGGATACAGAGGTGGCTTATTGTAATTAACAGGACTTTTTATAATGTTGCGTAATTCCTTATTTTCAAACATCCAACAGTAGCAGAAGATGCAGTGCTTTACATGTTAACCTTAACATACAAACACAGTAACGTAACGGTGAAACTGTGAAGAGCTTCAAGGAAAATTAGCTTTATAATTAGAAAGGTTTGAGAGATTTTCTACCCGTTATGCATGCATGATAACCTTGATTTAGTCCTTGAGTTTTCTAAAATGTGTGAAAAAAGGTCTGACTAACACTGTAAGACATATAAGACTTTAGATATTATTATTATTATTAAGTGTTGCTGACTTTGCATAGATTTGTGCATTAGAGTTGATCAAAATCAGTTGAGGAACAGCTGAGTGCTAAAAACGAACCTGAAGGTGCCAACAATAAAATGTCAGACATTTAACTCTCTGTTGACATTAACCAGCAAGTTGTTTATGTTTTTGTGAAATAACTAGCATATTTTTTGATTAGTATTCTCCTGTTTTGATCGTCTGTATTGTGTGTTTTTGGAGGGAGAGGTGTTTATCTTGCTTTTTGTGTTCGCATTTTACTCCTGGTTGATCATTTCAATTCTTAACTCCTCGGTTTTTCTCTTTTAAGGACCAAGACTGGAGCTGGACAAAGTATGAAACATTAACAACAAAATTAAAAAAGAGAAATGCATAAACAAGTCCTCCATCCTCACCTGAGCTCTGAGTAACACTAAAGACTGTGAGCTGCGAGAGACATCAGAGGATGTACAGTTGTACATGGGCTCAAAATGTTCTCCTAAAAAACAACAACCTGAAAAGAGAAAAGCAGAGCTCGCACATGCTCAGTGGTGTTCTCTCCTGTCCTCAAACATGGTGGAAATATTCTTATTAATATGAGAAAACATGAAGCCATGTCACTCCATGTTTTTCTTTAAGCTGCATCATTATTCATCACATTTATTTTACTGTTATTAAAAACAGAGCAAACTGTAGCACCAGATTCAAGGGTTTGAGGATGATTTATGGTATTAGAAAGTGTATTGGACAGGAACATGGGAACGTCTGTAAACTTCTGACATAAAAAGGAAAATACAGGAAGTGGTCGAGGCTGGGTGGTGGGGGTCGAGGAGGAAATTACAATCAAGCAAACAGCACTTTGATACTCCCATGTATCCTCTGAAAACACTCCAGGCTGCCAAAACTGTCGCAGGATTTACACGAGACGAAAACTGTTAATTTCAGTCATAATCACTTTATATATATGATAATATTTAAAGTCTGGGTTTTAAATTCAGTGTATATGTTCTATTGATTCATGTTTTTTTCTAAATAAAGTGTTATATATCACAGGCAGAGAGGGTTTCTTTTTTGTAATAATACGTGTGAGACATGGCTGGCCATCATGTTTATAAATGTCTATAATGTACATCTGTCTTTTTAAATGTATGCAGAGGGGGTTTGTTCGTCTTCTTCAGGGGTTCAAATGTGTGGCTGGAGGGTTAAAGCTGCATTCATGTCATATGGAGTCAAATTAGGCCCTTAATCTTATTGTAGCTTGACGGAAAAGTGGTCCAGTTTGCACATTAGATACATCACCGGGAACACCCCCATTGATTGGAATTTCCAACTGGGAAGCCAGAGGAACTTTTGCTACCCCGACTTTACCAGCCCGTAACTGGAAAGCTCTAACTGGAATGTGATGTTATTCCCACTCCCCCCGTCAGAGTACAGAGGTAAAGGGAATGCACCATAGTAAGACGTGATTCTACAGGTAGTTTTAGTTGCTATTTAGTAAATGATGGTGTGCTAATCAACCAATTTGGTGTAGACGTCACAACAGCAGTTGCGCAGACACACTGGTGTAAATACATGGAGGTAAACATGGAGATGCAGTTTTGGATTCTAGTAGAGGTGGAAAAATGTCTAAAGGAGCCATAGGATATCAGTGAAGGAACTCAAAAACAAAATTGATTTTCACTAAAAGTATAGTTACCAAAAAACATTCCTTAAAGCACAAACATAGACAGTTTTTGTCCTAATAATAAATTAGGACTGAATGACCCCAAACATGCAGCGAGTAAATCTGTGAGCAAAGCAGCTTCAGGATGCAGCCTCTCGTCAGGAAGAGAGAGAGGACAGCCCGCAGCATCTGTCCTCAAATATGCACCCTCTTTCTCCACCATTTTTTACTTTTGTGTGAAAGGTTTAGTCTGTGTTTTTTTAACTTGTCTGCTGCAACAGCACAGAGGAGTGCAACTTTTTAAACTTAGGCGAACTGACCCCAAATCAGGCTTTTCAAAGGAAGCTAGACGGAGGAAGGGGATGTTTTCAGAGAATTCATGGCACAGGTAGTTTTGTTGATCTTTTTGAATGTTGTGTCATTTGATCAGTGATCTTTAATCAGGATTATGTTAAGTGATGTTAAGATGTAGAAATGGCATAAACACCAACACTTTATCCTTACATACTGTATGTTATATATAATTATACAGTTAACTTAGTGCTGCACTGACAGAAAAAGCATAAGTTCATATTAAACATCAAAGGACATTCACAGGCTGCATTGTATGTGCAGAGATTGTGTTTATGAATTTATCCGCATCATGTAACTTGTCTGAAAATCAATACATTTACTGAGGGTTAATATGCCTGAAGGTGATACCCAGATAAAGTCCATGTGTTGGCAGCACTGCCTGTTAAATTTCTTGGAAACACTTACCACACATATGGGTTGGAAAAACCTGAATAGAGAAGACAAGAGACATTTAAACAATAAACAGAACAAACAGCAACATGATATTAATACAGTTTCAAAAAACAATCAGACAAAAATTAAGAATAATTTAATTAATACTTTCAAATAGGTTGAAAGTTAAGGTTTTGAACCTTTTAACAGATGCTTCTCTAAAAAATATTATTCAATCTGCACTTGTCCAGCTTCCTTTCTCTTTAAAATTTCTTACTGAGAATCTTATTACTTTACTTTTTTATGTGCAAATTTGAGATAAGCTTAAAAATCCTCCATTGGAAATGCTTTGTATCAATTTGTGCATCATTTTTGTGGCAAATTTATTAGAATTTGCTGTTTAAATAACAGATAACCCCATATACCATGGTTTCATAGTAATGATGATTTCTTTCATTTTTGAATATTCAATAACTCGTCAGAAACAAAAATTAAAGCTAAATAGGAGGACACTTACGTTTCTGCTTTAATCAGTCGTTCATCAAACAAGTAAGTGGTCTCGGCTCTGGCTGTAAACACAGCCGTTCTTTATTCCCTCCATGTGACAAGAATGTTGCAGTGTTAATGGATGTTTTTCACTGCCTGGCCTTCATTAAACATCAGTGCAAAATTCCACTCTGTAACCACTGATCAGCAGTGAAATATCTGAACTATTTAACAGGGGATCCTCACAGGAAAGTGAATATTTGAATGTACCGTAGAGACCCTGTAAACTGAGTCAAATTTAGTGGGTGTATTTATGCAGGAAAAGTGCAATGAAAGAGATTTTTGGTATGTAAGTACCACCTTTATCATATCAGTTGTGTATTTGTTTCCATCAGATGGTTTTGTCTCTGAATGTTTAATTTTTAAAGTCTCATTGTATAAAGATCAAATGTTTGCCTGGTGATGAAATAAAAATGACTTTGGCATGACTCTCATGTTTCTGCTTCCACTTCATTAAAGCCCTACATTATCGATGTGGAATGTCATTCTGCTCAACCACAGCTGCAGTTCATGCTTAACAACAACTGAATGAGTTCAGAGGAGTTTTGGTTTACACCCCTGTAATCCGACAAAAATGAAGCCTAATATATTGACCCTTTGTTGGCTCTCAGTCAGACCACTTTTTTGTAGGCAGAGTCCATTTTAGTATAATGTGGTGATATTGTTCTCTTAATTTTGTCACTTGAACACTGAAAACCACAAAGAAACCTTTCCATCAACAAGTCAAAATTCTAGGATTAAAGTCAGAATTCTGAGAAACCACAAATTAATAAAAAATGATTACACAGGGTCCATGCAAAAATCCTAAGTAGTATTTAAAAAAGTTTTTGAAATTTAAGTTATAAAGAAATTTTAGTGAAATTTCAGGGAGTGTTGTTGGCACAAGAAATAAGGGATTTGATTTTGTTGGTGATCCAAATCCAGATGTGGATTCTGTTTTTTTAAGGATTTTTTTAAGAGTGAGATGAGACAGTTTTCTACATTTTTTTACATTAACTGACAATGTTGGACATGCCTTGGCACAGGTTTGTGCTCTCTGAGCGTATTTATTTGAGTTTCAGTTGTCTTTCTACAATTTCAAACAATTTTGCCTGTTCTTTTCTGATAAATATGGATTTTTTTCCCCATAGAGTTCACTCACTGGATATTTTCTGTTATTTTTGGTCCATTTTCTGTAATCCCCAGAGATGGTTGTGCATGATAATCCCAGTAGACTGGCAGATAAAACACTCCATTCTCTATTCTCATTGGGTTGCTCTCATGTAATTGGCTGATTACCTGCTTGTACAACTTGTACCCTCTTCTACATTTCGCTGAAAAAGAGGTCAGTTGGTCTTTAAGACCTCACACCTGCAGTCACATCTCCTGTTTAAACTTCATTCATAAATTCTGACACAGCAGCAGATTGTTTGTGTGAGGTACAGCTGTAGTTTATCCCTGTTTGAAAAATCTGATAACAATGGAATTCATCTGACTCACTTATCAAACAGTTTGTCAGCCTTTAAAGTGGAGTGATGAATGTTGAGTCAGTAACAGCTCCTTCGTTTATCTCAATCGCTTCTTCCTTCCCATGACCTGTTTGAGTGTTTCTGGTTCAGCTGAGGACTCACTTCAGACAAACTCATCTGTGAAAAAGAACACAGCACTCAGAAAGTGATCAAGTTCACATGTGTTATGTCTCGGGGAAAATGAAGATCATTTTCTACAAACATGCAAAACTAATAGGCAATTCTGTTCTCAGGAAATCTTTGAATATTTATCATTAAAGAAGAAATAAGAGCCGAAAGCCCTCAAACAGCAAAGGAACTTAAAATAAACAGTGACCACACAAAGACCTTTCATTGTTTGGTTTTATGTCTTCAGGGCTGGAAAGTCTTGTGGTTTTCTTGTACATTTTTTTTTCTGGATCTGGATTTAAAATCAGACGATCACAGATGGCTTCACGTTTGACTAACTCTGCCCACCCTCGCCTCTGAATGGAGGGGTGTCATCATCACCACATATCAGCCCCAGTAAATAGTCAGATCCGTGTGCAGAACAAGCTGAGGCAGATCTCAGCAGTAGAACAAGCCACACTCTCTGTAAACTGGTTGTTTTATTAGCTGCTTGGCTCATGATTCAGGGTGAATCAGACAACTTTCTTGGTGGGGAACCAGCACTGAGTTCAGGCCAACATTCCTCAACGCTCAGTGTCCCTGAATGTAAACTGAGCTACATCACTGTTTAGGATATCATTGTCTTGTTTTCACACTTTACACTTAGTTATTTGTCTAAATATTTGAAGACACTTATGTGACCAGCGTTGGTTTGTGAATTCTTTTATTAGTCTAAGAAGAGGTAGTATGTCTGCAAACACCTCTACAGTGTTTTGACACACTGTAAATTAACCCTCAATGAGTTAACATCGTTAATTTTATTCCTTGTTCACGTTCATCAATCTCTCAATCTATTTACCCTCATTTGTAAAAACATGACAGATATTTGAACTCCTTCACTTGAAACAAGGACTCACTCCCCACCCAGAGTTTTGGCAGAGAACCATAGACTTGGACCACAGACTGTAAAAGAATTGGATGAAGTTGTGTGACGTCAGCTGTTTGAGTATAACGGGGCCTTTGGAACATTGTGTCTGCCTTGTAATGAACTCTACCATACTTCAGCTCAACCTACTCACAGATGTAGAGGCAGGACTTAAAACCATCTGACCAATATGAGCTCCTCGCAGATGTGCAGCCATGTCAACATGTCCCTATTTCCAAAATCAGAAATCCTCATTAAAATAATAACAGGCATGATATTAAAAACAATGTAGTCCCCACAGTGAAAGCACATAGATGAATTATATTTTTGGACCGAAGCTGTTTTTTGAATCTGGCTGTAAAAGTGTTTTTAAGCCGTAAAAGACATCTGTCTCCCGCAATACCTCCAGGGTTCCTCCAGCCAGCCTCAAGTGGATAATTGAGGAACTGCAGCTTTTGGCACTTCTGCATGGGCCTCTATTCTGTTCCAAGAAAATCTTTGAAAATTTATCATTAAAGAAAAAATAAGAGCTGGTCCACTTCTGCATGGGCCTCCATTTTCAGCCCAAGAGGTTGTGGTCTGACTTGGGGTCCATCCCAATTCTACCCCTTAGCCCATGTCATACCCCTTGCCCCTTGGTTTTGCGCTTTCAGGTCTAGTGAAGGGGTGTCCCAATTCTCCGTAGTGCTAAGGGGAAGGGCTAAGACGAAGCAACTGCTGACAAGGAGGCAGAGGGGCGACCGAAGGAAGCGCATAATTATAAGTAATTATTAAATCATCAAGTAAATATTAATCATGTTTTGAATTGTTGGTCGTATTTTAAAATGTTTCGTTATAACGAGCTAGCTTTCGCAGCTGTAGCTACGGCTATTGTCACATCTGCCTATGACACAGCCAGTGAGCTGTTCTGGGTGATGACGTAGCGGGAATTAAGTGGTGTCTCATTTCTCAGGAGCGTGTTTTCGCCCCTTCCCCTTGGCCCTTAAAACAGAGGGCCAAGGGGAAGGGGTAGACGAAGGGGTAAGACGAAGGGGAAGGGCTCAGGGGTAGAATTGGGATTCACCCTTGGACTCAGAGGCCCAGAGCTTTGGACCCAGAACAAGCTGGAGGGATATCCGTCAGGGCCTGGGATCACCTCTGAATCCCCCGCCATGAGGAGCTAGAAGCGTTATTGGGGAGGGGGATGTCTGAGTCAACTGCTAGATAAGTAGTGGAAAAAGATAGACGAAATGATTTATAATCTTTCAAGAAGTGGATTGCCCACAGGGGGCGCCAAAATCGGGACAAAATGAATGCTCCATTCAGTAGCTTAAAGCTGGGGAGTGACTGCAATGGAAGCCATTTTTCTCCCCCCTTCCTTCCATGATTGTGCTCCTAGTGACGCCCCTTTTCTTATGCACAACTACTCCAGTGTTTGTGTACCTTTAGCTGGTTAGCATTATGCCAATGTAATGTATTTACAGCCACAAAAGAGCCACACACCTCATGTCCCTTCATAATCTTAACATTACCTGTACTATTTAAACAACAACTAAAGCTCTTTTAGATATAACAAGCACATAAACCTTAGTAGAGGATCCAATAAGAGCACTGTCCCTGAACTGAGCCCTGATTGGTTGAAAAGTGGGTGTCCCACAAGGTTTTCTAAAGACTTGATTTAGAGCAAGGAGGGGGTACAGATGTTCGATAATCTCTCATGTGGCTTCAGTAAAAGATTTTGCCAGAGTTTTATATTTTTGGGCCAGTGACACAAAAAACAAATGACATACTGCAGCTTTAAAGTGATAGTAGCGCTGCCCCTGAGGAAAGATAGTCAGGTAGGGAAGTTCGGCAATACATAGCAGTCAATGGTTCCACTGTAAGCCTCATAATTAACCCACTTTTAGTGAAAAACTACATACAAAACTAATTTGGCCCCTGTGTTTGGAACTATTTTGTGATGCAACATATGGGCTACTCAGAGCTTTCCTCTCATCATTTGTTACCTCCGCCATGGAGGTTATGTTTTTGCTGGCGTATGTTTGTTTGTTGGCAAGATTACACAAAAACTACTGGACAGATTTTGCTGACATTTTCAGGAGATGTTGGTAATGGCCCAACTAAAAATGTATTAGATTTTGGTGGTGATCCAGAAAACTGCCATTAGCGAGTGATCGTTTTTGCTCAATTACTGGCAAACTGATAATGATACCAACATGATTCTGAGTGCTAGGTGTGGGTTTTTCAGGGTCAAGGAATCATATTATGATGGTAACTTTATCATGGGACTATTGCTTATAGATGTAACAGCAATATGTGAGCTACCTTGGTGGAGGTATGTGCTCTCCCAGTGCTTTCTAGTATTTCTAATGCCATGGGCCGTAAGTAACCCCCTTCAAAAAACCCCAACCATCCCTTTAAAGTTGCTGCTTTCAGAACTTTTCACTCCATTACTCCTAGTAACAAATCCCATGAGCCTTTGTTCTCCAGCAGTTTAAGAGGCTTTAACAGGATGTCCAGATGACGAGAAATCTCACACAGTCTGAGCCAACCTGACTCACTGATGCTCGCTGGCTCATTTCCTCTGATATCTCCCTAAAGAGAAACAAATCTGTATGTGAACCGTTAACATGTGGACACAGAACAATAGAAAACCCTCAGAAGGTTCGTAAAATGTTTCACAGGAAAAATAAAAACAAAAAGCACAGAGAAACCCACACAAGCTCCAAAGAGAGAAATGTTTATTTCGAAATTATTATGTAACTGACATCAATAACATGGTCAGATAATCAAAGATAATCAATGCTTTGTCATGTTTGCTTCACAGTCCTAAATTATGTAATATTTTGATTAAACACAATCATCTTATGCCGTCACACTCTTGAATATCAAAAAGTGCACTTTATCTGTTCCAACACAGGAACCTCTCATCATCAGTGACACCTACAAGGTATCAAACCATGTGACTTTTACTCTACAAGTTTTCAGTGCGGTAAAAAAAAACAGTACTGGCTCCTTGAGGTGCCATCACCTCAGGAATGAAGACAAATAAAGGCATTTATGTATGTTTAAATCTGAAGAACAGAAACACACACAGGTCATCTAAAGCATGGAAAGCCTCACAAACTGCACGTACCATTTAAGTTTCAAGTTCAGTGCAAAGAAAAAACACAGAAGGCACACACTGGCTTTAGACCTCATTTAGGGACTGTCTGACAATATTAGGGGAAAATATCTGCAGGGGAGGATTACCCAGTGCTGCACCAACGGGGCACACTTCTTAAGTTGACTGACTGACTGTTAGAAATAGAGCTGTAAAAACCCTCTGGACTTCACCTGCTTAGCAATAAGACCAGGCAATAAAGGGACAAGCTGAGGAGACAGGAGCATATGGCCACATTTAAGATGAGCAAAAGTTAGGGATGGACAATATGACCAAATTAGATCATGAAAGACTAGAACGCATCTGTAATCTGCCGACACAGAGAAATTGTACAGTCATTAATGGGGTTCGTTCTATCTGCTATAGGTCTATATCCCCCCTCTTTCTTCACAGTGGAGCGAGAGTCACGCTGAAAAATTAAACTATAACTTGAGATTAAGATTCTCATACAGATACAGTTACCTAATCCTGTCTGCATGCTTAAATGAAATCATCATTGTACCAAAATACACTGAACAAAAATATAAACGCCCCATGTCAAATATTGATGCCACATGGAGTTAACAACTCTAAGTGAGCATATGCTGACTTTTACTTGTACAATAGGGATATTTCTCTTGATTTGTGTGCCATCTTTTAATCCATCTCTCTCAGTGAGCATCTGCTCAGTGATGCAGTGATTTCACTCAGTACATGGGTGTGTCATTTCCAGACGGTGCTCAAACAGAATGAGCAGTACCCAGACACCCCTTACACTGGGGACAACAAAAGGCCACCCCAAACTGTCAAATTTTGTCAAAAGTCATCATGCCTCAGATGTCTCAGATCATGTGGGAATGTGCCATTGGGATGCTGTAAGCAGGGATGTCCACCAGAGCGGTCACTGTGCAGCTGAATGTTCACTATCAGACAATAGGCCATTTGAGAGTTCTTCCAGTCCTAGACTGGCCTGCGTATACGCCGGACATATCGCCCATGGAGCATATTTGGGATGTTCTGGATCGGCGTGTCCGCGACCGTGTTCCAGTTCCGGATAATGTGCGCCAGCTCCGTGTGGCCCTCCAGAAAGAATGGAATAACATACCACAGGCCACGATAGACAACCTGATCAACTCCATGCGAAGCAGAAGTGTTGCTCTGAGAGACGCAAATGGTGGACACACAAGATACTGAACATTCAATTTCTTCAACCTGACCCCCAACGTGTTCAAAGGATTGTCACTCCTTTGCAGATATCAAGTTGTAATGGACGGTGATCTGAAGATTAGTCGTTAGCAAAAGTGAACTTTGATTCGCTTCAGATATTGCATAACCCTAATGTTAAGCAGAACTCAAGAATTTGACATGGGACGTTTATATTTTTGTTCAGTATATGTATGATAATTACTGAAAAAAGGGTTTGAAAACATAAAAGAGAACCAACAGCAAGTTCATAATTCTAAATTTGTGCCAATAACGAGTTGTTCATAAAGCAGAGAAATAGTTTCACTCTTTTTAGGGTAAACCATCACACTCCAATAACCCATATGGTCCACCTGTAATATAGCAAATATAAATATACTTAATTCATGATCCACATGTTATTGCTGAAGACAAGTAAAAGTTTTAAATAAATAACCTTTAATTTCTTGTTGAGTTTTGTGCATTTAGAATGAAATTTATTGATTTGAGTTTGGTTAACTGCCAGTGCAAAATAACCACGATAACACTGAGATACTGCGATACTGCCATACAAAAGTCATGATCTTTTTTTTTTTCTTTTTTTTAATACCGCCCACCCCTAGCAAAAATATCGGGGGGAAATACCTACCAAAGCATTGTTTTATCAGAGGGTAAAATAAACAGCCTTCAACTTTCTGTGAAATATACATGCCAATATATGACCAGAAACAGCAAACAAGACCATCAGCAGGAAAAAATGTAACATCCAGTGCAGGCACGGCCCTCCTGAGGTGAGTGCTTAAAGGTAAGCTGAGCTGTATACATGCACCCACTCTCAGGATTGCACCACTTCTCGCCTTTGGGAGCAATGCACCTTGATGCCCAATGATAAAAATATGATTTAGAGCACTGTTATGTTTAGTAAATATCAATCTCACTTTATCTAACCATTTTGTGGTTTGTTTCCAGCCTGGTGTTTGGGGACGTCTGATGTGCAGGACAAAATGGCAGAGATTACAAGAAGACTTTGTCCACAGGAGGCGCTAAACAAAGAAAAAGATCCTCACAGAAGCTTTAAGTTTATGAACCCAAGCACAGACACAAAATTAAACATGCCACTTGGTGCAGGACAGGTTGTCCAAATATATAAGTAAAAAAAGAGAGCAATTTTTTTGTCATCCCAAATGGTGACAATCTGCAAAAGACGTGAAACAATGAAATCCCGTGGTCTCTTGGAACATTTTAAAATGGCTGCATGGTGAGAGCTGTCCTCTAGAGTTTCCAAAACTTTAAATAATGTTTATTTAACATCTCAGTCTTTGAGATCACAGTACTGTTCTCTTTAGCAGTATCTAAAAGGTGCAGAGGTGTTTGAAGGCAGATCACAAACGTGCTTGAGCGTGTGCAGGAGTGATCTGCGCGGCCTCCTCACTGATGGTTTGGTTTGTTTGAATTCATCTAATTACCTCCGCCAAGGAGGTTATGTTTCTGCCGGCGTATGTTTGTCTGCTTTTTTATAAGCAAGATTAAGTAAAACTACTGGATGGATTATGCTGAAATTTTCAGGAGATGTCGGTAATGGCCCAACTTAAAAATGATTAGTTTTTGGTGGTGATCCAAAAAACTGCCATTATCGAGTGATCGTTTTTGCTCAACAACTGGCAAACTGATAATGATATCAACATGATTCTGAGTGCTAGGTGTGGGTTTTCAGGGTCAAGGAATCATTTTATGATGGTAACTTTATCATGGAACTATCGCTTATAGATGTTGCAGCAATATGTGAGCTACCTTGGCGGAGGTTTGTGCTCTCCAAGTGCTTTCTTGTTGCCAAAATAGTTTTATATGGATTCTGACTCAGTTTTGTTTTTCTTGTAGTCATCTCTTTGTCTTTGTGTGTTAGGCAGCTGCAACAGTTTACTCAGCAGAGTAACCACACCCAGCATAAACCTGACCTCCTCCTGTATTTTTGTGCAGTCCCATGCACATATGTTAAATAAATACAACAGTACAACATGATGTGAGCGCTGTTCAGCTCACTGGTATAAAAGTGCATTCAGAAAACTGAAGGTTAAAAAACAAAGAAAGCATACAGGATTTTTTTAAGAACAAACAGCAAAGAACACTGCAGCTTCAGTTCATGTGGAGTTTCCCCTGCAGCAGTGATTCTTTGGTCTCATTTCATCAAAGACCATCTTTCTGTCGGTGAAGCCTCCATCACACAGATATAAAGCTCTGAAGACAAAGAGTTAACTTTTCCAAACTCTCTTTGTCTCACATAGTTTGATCCCTTAGAGAGACGCTCTCTCTCTCTGACTAAACATCTGCAGGCCACAAGTCTTCTCTTTGGTCAAAGTTGGTCCTTTTAGAGATCTTCATGTTGGTTTGTGAGGTTTTGTTGGGGGCAGTGGTGGAGGGCATGGTTTGACTCTGGCAGCAGGAGGAGGGCTCGGTTTGACCGGAGGTACAGGAGGGGGACCTGGTTTGGCTGCTTTACACTGAAAGAGAGAAACATTGGATACATTACCAAAAGTGGAAGTGTCTTCTCCAGCTCTTGGATTTTTTTTAACTTTTCTGTAAAACAAAGAGATACAGCAATCTGAGCCATGACTGAACATGAGCTGGAACTTTAAGATAAGACTTGAATGGTTCCCAAAGGGGAAAGTCATGCTACAGCAGCACAGCAAACACTTAAAGAGGCAGGAAACTGATAAACAAAGGTTAAGATAAATGAATTATCAGACCGAGGCAGCCTTTAGAGTTTGGATGAAGTTGTTAGATGTTCACAAAAGGACACGAGAGAAGATCACACGATGAAAAGCTTCTGCATTGAAAGTAGTGATGATAAAGTAGAGTTTGTTTTTAAAAGGATTCTGTTGAACCACAATTCAAAAGCAATGTCTGATTTTCATTAGTTAACTTTCAGTCCATTCTTATTTATTACTTTTGTCAGTTTCAAGTTATTTCGGTGACCGTTGTGGGCTCTTCTTTCTTTAACAGAAGGGTACCAACAATTTTGTCCGTATATATATATATATATATATATATATATATATATATATATATATATATATATATATATATATATATATTTCATTCAACAAATTGTACTTGTACTTCAGAATATTAAGTACAGACAAAATCTTAATGCCACCCCAGTGGTTTGTTTATCAAACAAAGTTGGAAAAATGCTCAGGTTTGGACAAATAATGAAATGAACTCTGTAAAAGTCAGGCAGAAAAACCCTATAAGGGCCTTTTTGACAAAACCATTAGGACATAACACAGCATGAATCAGCCCTCCCCTGAATTAATCCTTTACACAATGGAAGCAGCTGTGGGTCTGACTCACCGATGTTTGACCTAGAGGAGGTAAAGGTTTACACGGAGGTTGAGGTTTTAACTGTGGGGATAAAAAGGAGATAATTACAGAGTTAAACTGCTCACTTTAATGCATGAGGGTCTTCAAAATTGTAAGACTTAAATGCTTGTTAATAGTGATAATGAAGAAACTGTCATGATGAATGGTATAAAAACAATAAATACATGCACTTTGTCAAATTACTCTGTCCTGAATCTTTAATGTGCATCACACTAAACACCTAAATGTAAGTAAGTGTCTTCATGTTTTATTTATTTGACTTCTGCCCTGTAGAAGCTAACTGAACATGCCAGCTCTGAATGTGATCCTCAGCCTGTATTATGCATAAGATCAAATTGCAGCTGTTTTTTTTTTAAAGCTCACCGGTTTAGTTTGTGAAGTAGGTGATTCTTCGGACGGTTTCTTTGGTGGCTGGAAAAGAAAACAAACTGTAAGTGATAGGAAATTGTGAATACAACCTGCTCTCACATCAATGTCTGACATGATTTTTCTGTGTACCTGTGGAGCTGGTCTGCAGGGAGCCACAGTGACGATCAGAGGAGTGCAGGCCTGTGTTGCTGTTGTTTCCATGAAGGTGGGCAGACTGATCTGAGGTCTGTTCTTACTACTCGGCTCCTGGAACATGGGGTTTAGCTTCGCTGGAGCTGAGTGCACTTTTCTGTAGTGAAAAAAATATTCAGGTGATGTTGGAAGACTAAAACCAGCAGACAGATGAGGGCAAAGCGTAAGTGAAAAACACACCACCTTTTGGAGATGTAGTTGTCCTTTTTGTTCTTTTTGCAGCACATCAGGCTGCCGATCACTACAGCGATGAGCAGGAGGACACAGAGAACGGCACACACTCCAGCTATTATCGTGGTCTGGCCTGAAGGCAGAGACAAGGATGTCACTTTAACAGCTTCATTTCACACACTCAGCCTCTTGCTGTCTTTGAACTCTTTATGTTGAGCTGCTTTATGTCTAATAAACAAACTGTATTCATGTACATTGAAAAGCAAGTTCATCATGTTTTTGCTTAGTTTTAGCCACGCTAACATCAATCTTTCACTCCGATTTTGAACTTTGACAAAACTGCTTTATGGATTTCCAAGAGGTTTAGCTGAACTGTGAATACTTTGGTGATCCTTAGACTTTTCATGGTCAAACACCATGAGGTCTTGTCAGGGGTTACTGGTGAAGCAGTGTATGAGGTAAACAGACTTAAGACTATATAAGGCTTTTCTAGTCATTCTGACTCCTCAAAGCACTTTTGCACTGCAGGTCACATCTACTCATTTACACCTTCACTCTCACATTCACTCACTAATGGTCCAGCGTTTCTATTTGAGTTGTTGATCAGTATGAGCTAAGATATGTACGCCCTTTCACGTCAATTTGCACGCCACTGCTGTGTCAGCGTAAACCTTTAAGGGTTAAGTTCTGATGTAAAATTCCCATTAAGTCCTACCAGTTAAAAAACACTTAGTTTGTAACGTGATTTTTTTCTTTGTTTCTATACCAAGGAAAATAAAGGTCTATCATACCAAGTACAGCTTATTGTCTAAACTAAATATGAAACATGATGTTGCCCCCCCATCGTCTACAGAAAAGATATAATATATCATAAATTCTCATTCTTTAAATTTATTTTACCCAATTTCACTGCAGTTCAGTTAGATGCTGCTGTATTATTTAACATCAGTCCTCTCTACCTGATAATCATTATAGTTATTGATGTTAATATTAGAATCAGCATAACTACTTTATAACCATATAGAGAAGAAATGCTGACAGTGACATTGGATGAAAATAGTCAGTATCATGAGTTAATTTTATGACAAGTTATTGCTGGATGAATTAAATAATTTCTGCTTATAAAAAGTGAAAGTGAAAAAAAAAGTGCTCCAATACAGTAAAAAGTACTAAAATCTCTGCTCACTGGCGTCATCCAAGTTATTCCATCTTTTAAAAAGATCACTATGATGCTGAATCTTACTCAGAAATCTCAATCTATTTTTTTTTTTGAAAAATGCAGAAACAAGCAGCTTGCAAACGCAGATTTCATAAGTTCTTTAAATCATTCTAATGAGAAAAGCCTCCCTGTTCTGAAGAATTTCACAATTTCAGCTGCTCTGAGGTAACTGATCTCTACTTCCCCATTTGTTCTATTTGAGTGTTTTTGTGAATAGCTGCGTTATCACTTTATAAACTGGTGAGCTCACTGGAGCAGAATTTTCTCTTCCTACAAAAACAGCACAAGAAGCAACAAATTACTGCATAACAGAAGTTCATGTGTGGTGCTTTAACTCTAAAAGTGGACACTGATTAGAGTTTAGTGATAATGTAAAGGGAGAGGAAAGGCTCCTTAAAATGAGGTCACTTCTAAGATGTATCTTTAACACTTGATGAGGTCAGTGCGAGGAGACAGAAGAGATCACTCATAATGAATCATTCATGTTTCTTACTGGAACAATGATTCAACCAGCTGCTGTGACCTGGTTTTGTCTGAGCCACTTATTGAAGGCTGACCTTCAGGTGCAAACCTGCTCATAACTCTGCATACATTCAAATTAATAAAAAACTTAAGTGTACCTTGAGGTAGATCTGCATACAGGACGTCACAGTACGGAGGGGCCCAGCCGGGGTTACAGCTGCACTCATTCTTGTGGTTACACACCTACAGATTAGTCACAAAAATAAGTATAAAGACTTTTAAATGCTGAAGAATCACAGTGAAAACAGCTGTTTTTGCCTCCTTAAGTAAACTCTCTCACCCCGTTGTTGTTGCATTTCTTTATACAATCTTCCTTCTGCCCATAGATGGACACATTCACACATCTGTTGTCAAAGCAAACCTGCAGAAAATGTTTAAATTTTAGTAAAACATTCAAGAAAACCACAAAACTTCATGTAATGTGCCTCCACACAGAATGTTTTGACCTTGTTTGGTCCACATCTGGTTCCTTTTGGCACCATGTCCATGTTTCTCTTCTTGTCGTCATCCACGGCTACTTTACACTCGAGGCCGATCACGGTGTAAGAAGCTCTTTTACCAGTGATCGACTCTCCGCCGCTGACACAAAATATAGATCCACACTTCAGATTCCTACAAGAGTGAAAGATTGACAACCTTGTCAAATACTTTTTATTACTTTTCCTAAAATATAAACTAGCTTTCCACAGACAATATTTTATACATTTATCAGATATCTTTGCAGCAATGGCAATGGTTTATTTGATTTTAAGAGTTTCTATTCTGTGATTTTTTTTGTACATACTGTGAAGCACAGGAGATGTATCCTGATTTGTCCCTTCCACAGTTGGCACCTTCTTCACCTCGTCTGTTCAAGTCAAAACACATATCTGGTCCAACTCTGGTACCTGAGGAAATAAAACATAAATAGATAACCTCTTAAACAAATTAAAGCTAGTTACTGTTGACAGACAAAGTAATAATGTAAGTTAGAGGTGTCAAAATAGAGCAGTCATGCCATCAATTAATTATGTTGTATATACAGAAAAAGGACAGTGATGGGTCAAAAAGAATGGCTGAGGGTTAACTTTGTGGTAATGTGGTATGTAGAGATTTTTCTGGGCAAAGAATGAACATGAGGCTCAAAGCAAAGGAATGCACAGTATAATTGTTTCTTTTTTTTCTTGCTTTTATATGATTTGCTAGTATTTCCAAACTTGTTGAAGGTGATACCAATATTTCGCCTCTTAGGATTAAGCATTTTTTTACAGTAACAGTCAAACTAAACTTAGTCTACTCTGTTTAAAGCTATAAACAGCAATAAATCAACCTGCTGACAGAAATGTGGCCTTGTTTTCATGGAAATTCTGCTTTCAAATTAGAATTAATTCTTCTTATTAGCAAACATAATGCTAATATATATGGCTATAGTATTTGCGGTGAATATCTAAAGAAATTATCATATCTGCTAGTGTAAATATTTAGAGCCCAAGTTTCTTGGAACGCAAGTCTGTGATTGATGTTCTATGTATCTTGTTTCCTGTCATGTTGAGTGTACTAAATAAACTGTTATTGGATACTTGAATTTCTCTCGGGATCAGTAAAGTAAGTATCTATACACTTTATTATTGGAGTTGGCAGATAATTGCTTACAAAGTCGGTTATTGTAATGGCAGGTATGACAATTTTCAGATATTTACAGCCTATATCCTGGCCACACATATTGGCCACATATATACTGTCCAGTTTTACACATTAAAAGTATCATTTGTTAAAGAATAAAATGGTTTTTTCTTGCTTCACATCAGTTTCTAACACAAATAGACTGTACCTACGGAAGGAAAAGTTCTATTTTAGTTAAGCAGAAACTTTATGCCTTTGACAAAACATGTTGGTAGTCATATCGGCGATAATGCATTTGGAAATATCTGCTTATCAGATATCGTCAAAAACCCAGTAATTTCTACTCCTATTGACATCTATCTTACGCAGCTAATATTTTCTGACCTATGTCATTTCATCAATATTGTGCAACTCTGCAAAAGTCCTTGACTTTTGAGGTTCATCACAGATAAGTTCATTCTTGAGTAATGGGGAAGAATTAAGTAAAATATGAAAAGAACAAAACAAAACATTTTTACACTGTTCTTATGATATCACTTTCAAAAGGAAAAGATGAACATGAGGCCCAATCAGCAGTAGTGCCCACTGCCAATTGAATGTATAGATGAATATACAGAAAACAACAATTCTACCAGACCTTCCTTAAATCACAATTAAGCATTTTTTGATCACATGGAAAATTTGTAAGCAGGAGTAAAAGGGACCATAAGCAACAATCTGGGGCTAATTACGGAATTTGTGGGCAAAACAGTCCAGTGATCTGCCCTGTGTGCAAAGGCTGTGGTCCCGGTTTGACTCTAATTCTCAGCTCCTTCCCTGCATGTCAGTCCATATTGTTATGGCAACACCATCCCTGATAGGTTGTGTGGCATTGCTGTCAAGCTTGAGGGGGGAGGCGGGCCTTCCTGTTTGCACAGCCAATAGCTGATGAGAAGAAAGGAGCTGGTGTCTTGATTGAGGAGAAGAGCTGCAGGTGTGTGGAACAGACTGGGCCAAGTGGAGGAATGTTAGGAACTGATGAAAGACCAAATGCTACGTATGTTAGTAAGTTTATTTTGAGATTTGTCAGGTGTTTCTGTTATAAATGAAGTGAACTGTCATCCGATTCACTGTGAGGAGCCTTTGGAGTGAAGCAGAGCGAGCTGGCTGGCTTGTCATCGCAACATAGTTGTGAAGAGATGCTGCAACAGGTAAGGACCATCTCCCTTACCCTCAGCTAAGCAGCCACATGCTAGCTTGCCACAGGCAGCAGATGCCTGAAAGCCCTATAGATGAGGAAAAGTTTCCTGGGGTAATGTTTGTTGTGATAATATTCTCTTTCCCCATCTTTATCCTTTGTGACAATGCTGCTAACATGACTGCAAACTTCTCAAATATTAGATCAGATTAGATAAAACTTTATTAAACCCTTGGGAAGACTCCTTCAGGGGAATTAGGATTCCAGCAGCAATGTACAGTACACAGGGTAAAAAAAGAGCACAGGATATCAAAAAGTAAAAACAAATTTGCAGATATAAATAAATAAAAATAAAAATAAAACTGCTATTTCCCATCCTTTGCCTATGTACAAGTAATACAAACAATACCTATATTTTCAATTTCTTTTGTAACTTTGCATTACCTTAACATAAAAATGATAACAAAACAAACTTTTCAGAATGTAGTGGAGCTGCTTTCCATGCCATATTTTCGCTTATTAGGGAAACCTATTAGCATAGCCTGAGAAAAATGCTACTTTTCTATAAGCTGGCGTTACTCCTCCATAATGTCAAATCAAATCTGACTCAACATGATGCACTGATCATGTCTGTCAAGTGGTATTGCCCTGTCTTTAAAATGAAAGTTACAAAAGTCCCCCCAAATTCTACAAATAAAAGGAGATTAGAGACGCTTCACACAGTTTGTCACAGGCCAACTGAGGAGGTGGACAGTCACAGAGAGTCAAGAAGTGTTTGCAGAAAATGGTGGGAGCTTTGGGAGGCTATTGAGCAGGCTGGCTTAAAGAAATTACAAAAAGCTGTTTGATGATCCAAGAGGGAAAACATGACTCCTGAGCTCCTGAAACCATCCAGTGTGCGTGCTCTGTGGATGATGCACCTCACCCATTCCCCTGGCAGAGGTCTGAGGTACTCAAGGAGCTCTTCCGTGTGTTTGAGCCCTGCCCCGACATGCTTCGGATGTTTTTGGACATTGTTTTGATAAAGCACACGCTACCTTGAGCAGTCTCTGACAAAGGGCTACTAAGGTGCCCTGGAATTTGTGTGTCCAGCCTTCATCTTTAACCGACTCAGAAATCCTTACAATGTGCACATTCATGCAACATAAATCCAAAGGCTGCAGCTTCAGGCTATGTAATCTTTACATGACATGAGAGGGAGCTGTCGATCTATTCTTGGCATCAAGTCAGACATGTTTTCAGATGTCAGGCTTTGCCAGCTCTCTATTAAAGATTCTAAGATTGGTGTTACGTAATGCTGTGAGCTCAGACTTGGACATGGTAAACATCACTCTGAACAGACACACTTCTTTGTAAAAACACAGGCTGATACTTCCTGAGAAGAAGCTATTCATTGAATTCTGTGTATTTCCTTAAATAAGATTCCCTCTATCACCGTAACAATCAAGCCCAGAATAAGCCATTTCCATCATGTCACTGTGAAACGTACAGAAATAACTGTAAATGCTCCATATACTGTCAATGAGCATAGGCTTGTATAATAAATGAGAGGGGAAACACTTGAAGCAATGCTTGAACCTTTTGACTATAAATTGCCCCATTTTGCCAGTCTGACGGGCATCGTCAAATATGTATGGCTCAAAATGATATAGTACAGCACATGTCTGTCTACACTTATGGACTAGGGAAAGTAGTATCAGCATGTCACTACCTTGGGTTTGCATGTACGGAGCCTGGGCAACATGTTGTTTTTGGGGGGGGGGGGGGGGTTCTAGCTCTGGGACGCCAGAGTTCACTGACCAGCCTATTCAAGGTTCCCAACGCCTAGTGTGAGGTCCCCACCTGATGACCCCAGTGATGTTCTGGCCCTTGCTGCTCATCAGTCTATATAGTGGAGTTGGGGGGTCGGTAAGAGGCCATGTGGTAGAATAGATCACATCGGCATTGCCTCTACCTGGAGCTTGCATAAATGGAGTGTGTTAGTTAAAGGTGGTAATGCTGTGGCAACAAAGGGCCATGCAGCTGATTCGGTAACTCCTCAGAAATGTATGTGGATGCTAGCAGGGTTTGGGGTCTACTGAGTGCTTATCCTTTCATTATGGCAGAAGTATCTTGTGTTTCTTTCAAAAGATTTTCACAAGGCACACAAGCTGGGCACAGAGAGTAGCATGCAGCGCACAGTTAGATTATGTGCACTGATCATACATAGGTATGTATTAGGTTTAATACATTTTAATAAAATAGACCAATCAGTGTGTCAGTTCTAATTTTAGAGCCAGGTGTGCTTGAGGCTGTAGTGTTTTGTAGACAGCAGATTGCCTTCTTTCTTCTCAAATGGACCAGATTCTAGTCAGCTCATTTTACACCTCTCCTTTTACTGTACCTCTGAACACACAGAGCAAGTAAACATACAAATAAATATTTCACTGAAGAACATCAGAATAATAAAAAAGATGAAGTGAGAACTTTTAAAAACCAACAACAAAGCCTAACCTCATTTATGATCAAAATCTGCAGACACAACAACAAGATTGACAAATAGACGTAGGTTAGAAATACTTATAAAATGTATTTCTTTCTGCTGGAAACTTCCAGTATATTCTTAAACACAAGCATAAAACAGCAGTTTGTTTTATGCATTGCCCTAATATCGATGACACTAACAGTCAAGGCCACATACAAGAGTACAAAACTGCAAAGCGCTCTTATGCCCAGAATCATGGAGGGGCCCATGGAGAGGATCCATCTTAAATTTAAACTATAACCACCTTTTATTTTTAACCAAGATATGCACCACTAATCATAAAAGAAGCAAATATCCTTTTTATCTATTGTTGCCCTTTTCAACATGTAACCTCACTCTTTTGAAAAAAGGTATTACCCTTTATTTATCAGCATATCGTCACGGAAGGCGAGCTAATTAGCAGTAATCCTGGTGAGTAAAGCCACGCCAAGGTCTGCCACAAACCATTTTAGTGCTTATGCTCCTGTACTGATCCAACACGTACGCTTTAACATAGTGCCAATTACCTTTGATTTTCAAGGGGAAACCACTTCTGTGGGTGAGCATGCTCATAGTTGTTTATAAAAACTATTAATCAAATTCCTTGTTGCATGAGAGCATTTGAAATCATGTTTCTGTGTGTATTACAAATGTACATCTGCTGGAGAGCGCACACAGGGGAGAGCTTGTAAACAAACAGGGGCATGCCATCTGTCAGCCCTCCGTCTTATTAAAACTTCATTTGAGTTTGTCAACTAGAAGTGCTCCAAGAGCACAAACCTTTGCCCAGGCGTTTCTGGCACTGTTAGCCAAATTATTCGTGAAAATTTGAAAAAAAAATTCCCCATTGCATAATGTTGACATGTTTTTAAAACTGCCGTATTTATATCCAGATGCAGAACATCACCGAAATCTAATCACTTATTTCTTATGCCATGAACAACATTTCCTGATAGTTTAATCAAAAACTATTACGAATTTTTCGTGTTGTCCTGCCCACAGACAAAGCTATGAACACCCCTTCCCTCAGAAAAAAAAAACACAACAACAAACTAACAAACAAAACAACACACTGACAGATGGCCAAACTTACTAATACACTGGAAAACCAGCAAACTGTTAAACCAACAATCTAACAGACTAATTAACCAACTAACTAATAAACAAACCAGCCAACAACAAAACAAACAAACAAACAAATGGACAAAACAACAAACCACACAAACAGACAAATGGTGGCTAAAACATAACCTCATTCGGGGAGGTAACAAATATACTGATATTAAATAGTGAATAGGATGCACTGTTGTGCATTCTGTGCGTGTGTAGTAACTACTATGTACTTATCATGTTTGCCCACACGCGTCATCTAGATATCAGGGTTCGCACAGTGCCATAGACTTTTAACTTGAGACCTGGTTTTACAATAGTCAAAGGAACAGTTGATTTATGTGTCCTGGAGATAACAATGTCCCAGCTTTGTGTCATGCTAAGACCAACCCACCCCTCTGCGCTTACAAGACCATATTGTCTTTACTACTAAAACAATGTACACACTGGGTGTAAAAATGCCAACAGCATCAAGTAGAATCAAGAGGTACCTGCACTAAAGGCCTAGGCGCTCTGTGCTTGGTGTGGGTGTAGAGTGTACCTTGTCCAAACAGCCTCCAACAGTGCTGTTCGTACGTTGGACAGCGGCCATTGTAGCAGTAGCCCTGTGCCTGGTCATAACACATTTTTCCATTCATCTCAAAGTTGTCTTCAGGACAATCCTCTGACACTCCGGTGCAGTACTCAGGCAGGTCGCAGTCACCGGCTGACTTTCTGCACACGCTTCCAGACCCTGAGAACTGAGGAATAAATCATGTTTAAGGTGATTTGATAAGAAGCAAAGCAAAATCAGAAGCAGGTCAGACAGTTTCTATAACTATCCTGTGCTTTTTTTGTGGCGTTTCATGTTTTGCACTCTCCC
Organism: Cetoscarus ocellatus; assembly: GCA_037902135.1. Lineage (NCBI taxonomy): Eukaryota > Metazoa > Chordata > Actinopteri > Labriformes > Labridae > Cetoscarus > Cetoscarus ocellatus. The sequence continues at coordinate 140,337 of JBAMNC010001213.1, forward strand.
TCTCACTCTTTGAAATGGTCATTAGAGGAGAGGAAGGATGTGGTGAGTTTCATGGAAGCAGCAGCAGCATATCACCCTCTGTTTCCTGTTATTATTGAGCTGCTGCTGCTCCTCCTCTGGGGATTGAAGAGTAACCTTCTTCTGGAGCTATTTAAAAGCCCACCATGATTAGCCAGCAACAGGGTGTGGTAGCCTGCACTGAGTCACTGACAGTCCATTTACATATGTAGTATGAAGAAAACATTGCCTGACAATGACTGTACTTAAAACATGCATGTTTATATGTTAGTATGACTGAAATAGTTTTAAGTCAAATTAATACTTAAGCACCTATTAGCAGTGCAATTCCACAAAAACACATCATGAAACCCATTGTGTTTCGGGATGTCCGTGTACATTTGGTCATACTGTGATATTTCTGTCAGCTGACAGTTAACACGGCTTTGCAGAAGTGAGCATGTCACAGCGTGAGTGTCACATACACACGGTCAGCAAGAGCAGCTTTCAACCCTGCATCAATCTGCCAAGCACCTCAACCCAAAACAAGAAGTGTCCAGGTCATTTCAAAATTCATTCATTCTGAATTCAATCCCCTCAACATGTTCCAAAAAAGCTGGGACAGGGGCACGTTTACCACTGTGCTACATCACCTTTCCTTTTGACAATACTTAATAAGTGTTTGAGACCTGAGGACAGTAGTTGTTGAAGCTTTGCTGGTGGAATCCTCCCCTATTCTTGCTTGATGTATGACTTCAGAAGCTCGACAGTCCAGGGTCTCTGTTGTATTTTGAGCTTAATAATGTGCCACATATTTTAAATGGAAAACGCGTCTGGACTGCTGGCAGGCCAGTCTAGTGCCTACACTCTTTCACTACGAAGTCACAATGTTGTAACACGTGCAGAATGTTGCTTAGCATTGTCTTGCTGTAGTATAAGCAGGGATGTCCATGAAAAAGACATCGCTTGGATGGCAGCACATGTTGCTCCAAAACCTGTATGCACCTCTCAGCATTAATGGTGCCTTCACAGATGTGCAAGTCACCCATTTTGGCTGAAAAAAAAAAGGCTCCTCAATTTACAACAAGAAGACGGCTGGACCAGGGTGGTGACTTGTCTCTTATGTGCCTTACCAACATGCATGTTTTCTTTTTGTGTAAGCCCATATTAGTTCTTATCACAAAGAAATAAATACATGTTTTTTTATTGCTGTTGAATACAGCTTCTTGTGCCCATAGCCAGATTCTAGAGAAAAGTCAGCCAATTAAAAACACACTTTTATTGGCAACAGCTTAAAGTGTAAGTGATATTGGTCGATAATTTTTTTCAATGACTCTTGGCCAGTATTAAACAGAAGAATGCATTTTAAAAATAAACACTTAATGATAGTAGGGTTACCTGGCAGTTGTCACAACATGGTCCGTGTGCACATTGGGATCCTTCAGTAAGACGACACGTTGAAGCATCACAACAAGAGTTCTTGCATTCCTTCAAGAGCAAGAACATTTGTGTTAATAGTTTCATGTTTATCAGCATTTCAACACTGAACATAAATCACAGTGATCAGATCTGAGCCAAAATCCTGCACACAGGCAGCATCTCTGCCAAGAATAGAGTGCTCTGATAAGAAGTGAGCTCACAGGAAAACTATTAAATTTTGGAGGCCAAACTTCAGCCTGAATCACCTCTAACTATTTTTTTATTGGCTGTAACCACACACAAAGGAAACCACATCAATTACCTGTGGCATTTTCCTTCACCAAAGGATATATTTAAACTTTCCATGGTCCAAAAGCATGAGTATTTGGGTCAGCAACCCTTAGCTGAAGGCTTTACCTCCACAGTGCCGCAGTCACACTCCTCTCCTGGGTCGACAAGAGCGTTTCCGCAGCGAGGGCCCACAGCGATGGTCCTCACAGAGCTGGGTTTGGTCAGACAGATGGGCTGAGCTCTCTCCATGAATTCAGCCAGCTGCTCCACGCTGCAGCTGCTAAAAAACTCTGGGAACACCTGACTGCCTGTTCTGAAGAAAGGATTTCAGAATTGTTAGAAAAAAGTTAATAAGTTCTTATTCTTAATTAGACATGCAGGATGTTAATTCATCTGTAAGGCAGGCTCTCAGTCAAAACAGTAACAAAAGATGTGTAGCAATGCACTGTCATCTTCTATCCCCTCAGCTGCTTACTTGTTTTGGATTCAGAGCCAGATTTCCAAATAACTGCAGTCTGTATTTACACTACAGAAAACTACCACTTTCATTTTATGGGAGATTTTCACATGGTGTTTGTAATGTGCCTGAGCACAATCACACCCTCTCTCCCCTGCTGATCTGCTGTTACATTAGAAATATTGATCAATTCCTAGGCACACATGCATGTGTACACATTCTGATACAGCTAGTGGCTGAAGCACATACTTACATACAGGTCCCTCAAAAATAAGATGGAGGGTGTAACAATCACGGTAGCCACTCACTTGTGTTTAAGTCAGGGACGGGCACCTTTGGTGACCATGAGGGCTGCATTAATGTTGTTCTTACTATCAGACGACCAAGTTATTTCAAATTTAAGTCCACACTCAATAAGAAATTGAATTATAATTGTAATGTAATAAAAAAATAGAAATCCATATCTTCAGGCTACACTCCCAGCCTGATGTACACATCCCCAGAATATAACAGCAAAATGATGTGGACAGCAAGCCCTGTGATTGGTCTGCTGCACACCACAGGGCGACTAGTCTGTGAGTGAGTTTCAGGCATGATTTTGATTTCTATAATGTGATAGTATGGCTACAGTGGTCACAGGAACACTAAAAATTTCCTGTTCTCTGCTTCAACTGATTCAGCAGTCAGAATTTCAACTCCTCACATCTCTTCTTCCTGGGCTGAAACTGAAGCAGAGTTTCAAACCCATGATTAAGATCATACTTAGCTGCTGAGTGCAAATCCAGGACTGAGAGTACTTACTAACTTTTATTTCCTTATTTTTTATGATCTGTTTAGTAAAGAGACTCTTACCTGAGCTTGTCTGCCATCACACAGTTCCCAGGGCTGTATGCTGGACCACAAAAACAGCCAGCAGCATCATGAGACAAACCAAAGTTATGTCCCATTTCATGAGCAATGGTGGACGCAAGACCTATTGGGTTATAATGGTGATCCTAAGAGAAAAATGCAAAATTCTCATAATAATTTCTACAGAATGAATCATAAAAGACAAAAGCAGTGCAACTCTTCCCTACCTGGTTGACTCCACCAGAGTTTTCGGTGCACATGGCAAACTTATTTGCAAGTCCAACTGTATCTCCTTCAAAGTCCTTCCCTCTGTTGGGTGAAAGAGTCGAACATTAGATCAAACTAGCAGCATCACCGAGTCTAAGATTTATAGATTTATCTGAGACTGATCCTCACGTCACGAACTGAGCGTTGTCGTGCTTCATCCTCCGTAGAAGATCAGACTGACGCCACGAGAGGAAGTTATCCAGAGTAGTCTCTGAATTCAAATTCACATCAAAGTAGTCTCTGTATGTCCAGATCTCCAAACCAACCAACATCACACGGATGTTCAGAGTCTGATACAACTGCAGGCAGAAGAGATTATTAAGAGGGACTATATTAGGAGCTTTGAGGGAAAAACAGCAACATTTTTAAGTCTGAACAGTGGAAAAAGTACCTTATCAATGTGATTCACTACACCGAGGATACGGGATTTAGTCTCACTCCCATATCGTTTATACTAAGGATAAGAGGAAGTAAATTAGTGATTAAACTGAAGATTTTCTTCAACAGAACTGATTTGATGTGAATAAATTTGAACATGAAATTTACCTCTGCATTGTCCACCACCACAAACAGCTCAACAAACCTCTGTGGATCTGATGTCGGTTTTGATTTCTGGAGAGAAAGGAAACAGAGACATAACCTTCACTGCAATATTATTTAAATATTCATCAAAAATTAATGAGTTTTTGATTTATTTGTTATTTCTTTGAATGACAGTAAGAGTCTGACGATATATTACATACTGATAAATGCTCCTCAAAAAGTTTGAAAACGTTTTATCGATTGATCATTTATCCTTTTAATATCACCAAGTGGTATCGTATTTTACATCGCTGGAGAACTTAGTCACCTGTACAACTGGGTACAACTTATAAGGATTGTGCATTTGAGGAATGAGCAACACCATGAAACTTGTGGGTAGCTCCCCAAAAATGTGCCAAAGTCTCCTTAAAGAAATCCTCCAGTTCCTTAGTGAAATGAGGGTGAGGAACCAGCCTTCTTGGGGTGCTGTCCCTCCTGGGAAGCCCACTTTGCAGTCTGTCTTGACATCATCAGTCTCATGAAACTTGGGCCCAAGTTTGGAAATAGTACCAGGGCTGACACCAAATAATGCTGCCACTCTGTGCAATGCAACAGCAGTCTCCAGATACAGGGAACTTTGGCACATTTTTTTGGGCACTACACACGTTTAGCTGTGCTGCTCATTCTACAAATTCACAATCCTTACAACCTACCTGTACCTATTTGTAAAGGTGACTAATCAGGCTTTCCAATCATATAAAATACAATACAAATTGGTATCATTAAAAAGGAGAACTAATCAATTGCAATAATGTTTCCCAACTTTTGGGGGGAGTATCTAGCTATCTTTTTAGTGTGGCTTTTATGTAGTGTCTTACTGTTATACATTTATTGTTTATACTTTTTTAAAAAATCTTTATTGATTCTGCTTTTTCATAAAAAGATTTTTGTTGATTTACTATTTAAGTAGCCTAAATTTTGTTTTGCCATTCTTTTTATTATTTATTTTTGTCACCTTTTGTTTTTATATTTTATTCCTAAACTTGCATTATTTTTTTCTACTCATATTTTATGGCTAAGTATGCATTAGTTACCAAATACATTTTTACTTCATTTCCTATGTTTGATTTTTGTTCACTATCAAAGTAGAAGGAAGATGAACACTTTTCCAGGAAAATTCAAGTCTTTCCAGGACATTTAACTTTTTTCCTCATTTTCCATATGTTTTTCATGACTGGAAAATTGGTCAATCATTTTCCAGGTTTTCCAGGATGCGTAGGAACCCTGCTTATGGTCAGTAGTAAGATAGTTAGCACAAAAACTACGACAGTAATATGCTGAATAAATATCAGAATGTATTTGAAATGTTGAGTCTAAATTTTGAGTTAATGTTTTACCTATACTCTTGGAGAAAAACTTATTCATAGCTTTAAATGATACTAATAATTGTTTGATAATGACAACAAAAGTAGAAGTCCTTGATACCCAATGTTGAGCAAGTAGTTGTTTTCAAAGGTAAACTCCCTCATGTCTTTATGCTGGGGCTCTTATCTGAGTAGTGATATCTTGTCTTTTGTATTAACTTGTATTTTCTTTTAAATGCAGTTGTATTGACTAGTCCTGCTCTTTTGGAAACAGATTGTTGTGTCAATACAAATTTGAGACATCTTGCACTAACATGTAAAAAAAATGCCCAAAAAAGATAAAACAACAGGATGTGAAAATAGAAACCAGAACAAGAATATTTAGTAGACATGGAAATGTATTTGTTCCTAATTTTACACATTCAAATAAAGCAAACTCATCAAAAATGTAAATTTTTAATATGTTCCCCATTTCATGTCACTTCAAAACAAACTTGTAGAGCTGCTTTAATTCCCCAGGCTGATCAGTGCTTTAAATAAATTTTTACGTTTCCTTTCATCAAACTAGAAAATGTACCGCTAATTACTGAATTATAGAAGACAATTTGCCTCTTTTACCCAAACCTTCCATTACTTCTATCTTGGCTCTGAATGCACGACATAAAGAACATTTTGCTTTGAGATTCCTTATGAGGATAAAATTCTATCTTTAAAAATGTGCACAATGCATGTGCAAAAATGTCTGGGATCTTCAAATAAAACAAGTTCAGTGATGCCCGAAATGTATCCAGTTCACTCTAGAAGGTCAGCGTTTATCTTTGTGTTGCTGCATGAAAAGTAAAAGAACCAGAAAAATGTTGATATGCGATCGTTGAGTTAAAATATTTTGACCATTCAGCCTATATTTTCTTTGAATGTATTATAATATGACAACTGCCAACTAAAGAAGCTGGGCACCACAATTTTCTTTAGCTTTCATTTGAGAGTTGGGATAGGTATTTTTAGAGTTTACTTATATTTTATCTGTACAAAACCTATGTGCAGATTTTATATTGAGCTTAAATGTGCCATAAATCCTGAAATAAGACAACTGATTTTTGGCTGGATTTGTCTTTTTTTGCAAACATTGATCCTCAAACTCTTACAATACAGAAAGAATTTTTGTTAAATATAGATAACTTCCAGATCAACTTGATTTTTCATACAGTAGCTGCTAAAAATACAACTGATCTTGGATGTATAAACAGTTTAAAGATGTGAAATTGTCTTCATATGATTAGTTTGTTCTAGCACGCCTTTCCTTGAAAACATCAGTCATTGCAAAATCAAATCTCCTGAATCTCATTGTTCCTGTTGATCTATTGTAGGTGGAGCTGTGATTTATTGTACCAGCAGTTGAAAGTGTAATACAAGGCACATGCTGGCTGATGAGAGCACAGCATGCAGGAACCTGAACACAAGAACACTGTGGGAAAACAAGTTTTAGCTGAATGCCGCGTGCTGCCAATGTTCTTCTGAGTTATTATCTGTTCTCCATCAGTTTCGGGCAACCATGTCCTCATGGTGCATGAAGGTTGTTCAGTGGGCAGACAATAAGGAGCAGCTTGTTTGCATGTGCTGTTTCTATCCAATAAAATCAAGTGTTTGGAAAGACAATGTTTTTCATTTTGAGACAGATTTGCAGTGAATTGCAGTCATGCTCCCAACGGGGTGTGTGTCACTACAACATCTGCACAAAATTCTGTTTTTATGTCTCTGCACCAGAAATAGCCAGTCGTTTGAGGAACTGTTCTTGTGGGTAATCAATCTGTCTATCCAGGCCATACTTGTGAGAAGATAGCTCCAAAATAGTTTGAGGAATTGTCTTTAAACTATGCATGTGCTCCACTCTCATGTGGTCAGAGGATGTTCTGTTGCTTCTGGACGCAGCTCTTGAGTGATTCTCTTCAAACTTTGCTCATATGGCTACTCTGACTCAAGGATGGACTCATAGAGTGGGCAAAATGAGTAGAAAAACGCAGAAGCAAGTTAGCATACAGCACTTCCTGGTACCCAGTGCCGAAAGCATATAGGATTTAGAATGCCGGTTTTGGATAAATGCCTTAAATAAGGTTTGTGATGAACATGCAGACGAAATTTTAATAATTACTCTGAAATGATACAATGCATCTTATATTGCCCAATTTCAAATTTTAAAGCAATGTGAGATTAAAAGGATGGTTGCACTGCTAATAAGGACAACAAAAGTAGCCAAGCACTTCTGATCTGGTCACCTACCCATGATCTGGACCTGAAGAGCGCAGCAGGGCTCACGTCATGATCGTACAGTTTGGTGGTGTTGGTGTCAGAAGAGCCACAGCCGACAGGACGGCTGATCTTCAGGTGTTCCTGTCTGTAAAATGCATGATCTCCATCATCAGAGTTTCCTAAAGGCTCGATCAAGTAAACCTGCTGCCGAGCTCGCACAAAGCCACTGCAAACACAAGAAAACAAGGAGACAAACACCGTTATGTAAAATTACTTTAGGGTAAATACTAATGTATAATAAAAAAAGTAATTCCTTCTATAACAAAATTAAAAAACAATACCAGAATTACAAACTTTGATATGATTCTGATAAAAATAAAGCAAGACTTAAAGCCGATTGTTATCACAGGAATAAAAAAGCATGACTGAGACACCCAATGTTGGAAAAATTATTTAATTTTATTATCAGAAAGTGCTGACAAACTCCTACCCATTGTCTCAGTCAGAGGGGAAATTGGCAATATTATCAAGGTTGTTAAAAATGTCTGTACTTATAAATACTATACATCTCAAAATAGTAAAATCTCCAGTGGTTTAAAAGTCAATAAGTATAGAAACTTAATTTTCTCCAAGAACATTTTGGCTGCAATAACTGAGCACAGTGGAATTTTATATACTGACAGCATCCTGGAAAGTGGTTTCAGGAGGCAAGACCTCAAGAATTTCGAATGTTGTCATAAAATGTTGCAACTGAGACCGTGTACAGGAGTTCAGCTGCAAGTTTTGCCAATAAAAACAATACATCTCCCATTTTTGGATGTTTTGTTTTTTTAAGGTATCAATATCATCTAAGTGTTTTCTGGCAAAATAAAATCTCCTTCAATAAAGAAAATAAATATACAGCTAAAATTGCAATTCCTTAAGACAAAGCATTTCAAATACATTCTCTTCCTGACAATAAACACATTTATGTTTGTGGTTCTAACTGTAAACAGCCTCTATTACTGGGCATAATGTCTGGCTCACTTTTTAATCTTTGGTAGTTTAGTCTAGTACTTAATGTTGGGAGTTAGAGCTCAGCTCCAGCTGTCACCTGTCAATGTGTCACTGGGCAAGGCACTTAACCCCAAGTTGCCACTGCTGCTGTCTCAGTGGCCTGTAAATAGGTAAGATGGGCGTGAATGTATAAACACACTGATAAGCAACCTGTGGCAACTTCCATCATTAGTGGGTGGATGGGTGTGAACGGGTAGAAGTGACCTGCAGTGTGAAGCTGCTTTGAGTCATTACAGAGACTAGAACAACACAAAACAACAAAGTGAAACTAAATTAAAGTAGATAAAACAACAAAGTTTTAACAGAGGTCATACAGATGTATGGCTGCCACTCAATGGAAATCTACCAAAATGTAAGAAGGGAAATGGAGGTTTAGCAACAATCAAAAGTACAAAACACATTAAACGTCTGATTACTGAATCTAATGAAGTAACACATTTCACAAGTAAATGAGTAACTTTGACAGATGATTGTGTCTGTGGAAAAAAACAAATATTCTGAAGCAGTAAAGTGATCTTTTTGTTTACCTGATTCCTGAGCAAATCCCAACGCTGACTGAGGAGTCCTTCAAATCTTTAATATGTCCGTGGTAGAAGCAGTGCTCCTGGACAAAAAGACATTTATTATATTAAAATGAGGGTAGATTGTGATTTCACATTGTTTTAGACACACAAAGAGTCTGAATAACACAAGAGGAATGTCAGATTATCATTTCTGACTCGTTTTAGCAACACTGTGGGAGGTGGGCGTAATAAAGGCCTTAAAAGAAGATAACACTGTTCTATCATAGAGCAAAGTTAAGGGACTTCTTTACAGGAAGAAAGTAATTAGAAGTTAAACTTTGAGGGTTTGCCTTGGAGAACATTAGAGATGGAGGTAGAGTTCTAACAGGGATAGCAAAAACTACAAATCAGCTTCTAACATTAATTGTGACTGTAATGTGTAAAGTTTTTCAAGATGTAAGCCTTCTACTGAAATCTGCGCTCTTTTTCATGACTAATCTTTCAAAATGATGCACTCATCAGAAAACATATTGAATAAAATGAATGGAAATGTCCTAAAATAAACATGTTGCTAATTGCTTATCGTTTTTGAGGAAGAATTGTAAATGATTGTTCACAAGAAAATAATTCATAAAATCAATTATGTTTTTTTAATTGCGACTATGAAGGTGCATGTTTAATTTGTGATACTTGCAACAATGGTAAATTTAAGTCACTTTAAGTAAAAATACAGCAACATTCAGAAAAAAAAAAAATTAAAAACGAAATAGGTAGCTAGTTAAAAACAACCCATACATCTTTTTCCACTAATCCGGGGCTGGGTCGTGGAGGCCGCAGGCCAAGCACGTCCATCCAGACGCCCATTCCCCCGCAACATTTTCCGATTCCTCCTGGGGGATTCTGAGGCGTTCCCAGATGGGATATATGATCCCTCCAGCAAGTTCTGGGTCTGCCCCAGGGTCTCTTCCCAGGAAGGCGACCAGGAAGCATCATAATCAGAGGCTTGAACCACCGCAACTGACTCCTTTCAATGTGAAGGACCAGAGACTCTACTTTGAGTTCCCTCTGACTGTCTGAGCTCCTCGCCCTACTGAGCCAGTAAATTTCTTTGCTTTTCAACGCTTGTATGCACAATCTCATTCTTTTGGTCATTACCCAGAGCTCATGGCCACAGGTGAGGGTTGGAACAAAGATGGAGAAGTAAATCAGAGTTTAGCCTTCTGGCTTAACATAACCACAACAGATCAGTACAGAGTCTGCAGCACTGGAGATGATGTGAAAATCTAATTTGGACCTTTTTCTAGAGTCTGATCATTTAATTTTATCAAATCAGTAAAATGGTTCATCTCTAATAGACCAAAAAATGATAATTGACATATCCTGGAATGAAAGAAATGCACATATAACAAGCTAATATGCTTTGTACATCATGTGGCTTTTTATTACGATGAGGTGCACACTTTTATTTTTGGTAATCTTATCTGTTTCCAGTACAACCCAAATTATCTTTGTAAACTTGCCTTATATTAAACAGATAATCAACACTGTTTTTCGCAATAACACAAAAAAAGAGTTTTCCATCCTTTCTCTGTAACAAACCACAAACATGATAACTTCTCATGTCTCAGCTAAAACAAAGATCTCTTTATACAAAATTTTGTGTTTTTACATCTGAACAGTCTGAGCTATGTATTATTTGTCTGAATCAAAGGCTTTCAGGGTAAATTCAAGTAGAAAGTCTCACCTCATTTGGAGACCTTGTCACCCGTTTTCCATCTTCTGAATAATGCGTTTCAGTGTAGTCTTTCCCAAGAAGATTCCTTCAAAATACAGGCCGACACATTTTTTCTCAGACTGTATTTCTACATTCCAACGTCTGTCGTAACAATATCCCACATCAAATTAAGAATGTATACCTGTTTTTTTCCAGATGAATTGTGTGGTTTCTCCCTTCAATGGTCAGTTTATACTGAACTGAATCAGGATACAACTGTAAAGAGAAGAGAAAAAAATAAATCAGATATATGACCACTGCCAAGAACTGTTTTCTTCACACCAGCTTGTAGTTTCAGCACTTTGCTAAATGTGGTGGAACCACAGTGATACTGATACGAGACTTAAAGTCTTTTTTTTCAAGTTTTAATGAGGTAAAAGAACATATGAAATAAGTGTAATTCCTTCAGGTCATGGTTATCCAAGGCTTGATCCAAAAGTGCACTTGTTTAAGGTTCTTGACAATGTTTTGCTTTGAGGAGAATAAGTGAAGGGCTTCAAGAACCTTTAACAAATCCAGATGCTCTTTGGATCAGCTTTGACTACAAATGAAATATAATCCTCTAAACCCAAAGACAAACTACACATCTGACAAAATATCACAGTTTTAAGATTAGCCATTGTGATCTAATTCATTCTCATTTTCTCTATGTTTATCTTTTTAGCAACTTTAAATTATTTTGCAGAAATGTGAAACTACATACTAATGTAGGTTTAGAGTGGAAAAAAAGCTACATCTTGCACCACTTTGTAGTTCATCCATCACAAAGTTTGCTCTATGAAACTCTAATAAGGGAGAAATAGGGCCACAATTGCCAAAAAATAAATGGAAGATATTCCTTTTTGGACCTGAGATGGAACAAAATATATGATGGCAAAAAGCTTAAAAAGCACATTATTCTAGCAGCCTCATGAGGACATGTATTAATACATCTCATTTTAATCTCCTCTTATGATAACATATATGTTCTGGTTCTAAAAAAAACTATTCTACTGGAGAAGTCACTCATTAAACATGAAAAGCATCCTCCCATGCTACATACTGCTGTGCTCTTTATCTCTCACTGAAGAGTCACTCACTGGTCATCTATATATATCACACTTCTGTCTCACAGCAGCATAGACAAGGTTTTAAGTTAATTCTTTTTTTGTAATATTTTATTTTCATTCTCTGAATAACATAGATACCTCAAGTGAACAATGACAGCTGTGACACACATACTCTCAATGAGACAATAAGACAAGCAAAACAAATCAACAACACAGACACTGTACCCATATCCACACTACATGAAAAAATCGAAATAAAAATAAATTCACAAGCAACCTCAACCTCCTTTAAATAAATTATATTTAATAGCTTTATAATAAGTATTTACTTTGTATTTCTGCTTAATCTTAAGCAAGTTTTCTCCCTTCTTTCAGTCCATAAGGAGAGTTTTAAGTCAGATCTGTTTTTCTGTCTGCCTCAGTCCTGTTCATGTAAAATAAATAAATAAAAAATATCATCATGTGTCATAGCAGCCTGACTGCATCATTGTATCCAATTAAGCTGACCACTGATAAATAAGCTCATATGTGGGTGTGAGGGTGATAAGTACTCACCTGTATTCCCCCCAGACTCCTCTTGTGTTTCCCTGAGAGTCTCTGAGGTCTGACCACTTCGTACCTGTCCACGTAAGAGAGCATCCAGGAGCTCTGCACGAGACAAACTACACACAGCAAACGGCTGATCATTGTTCTGTCCCGCTGTGGGCGGTTTAATGAAGTCCTCTAGAAACATTCCGCTAGAACAAAGTTCTCATTGTAAAGTATTTCAGATAGAGTATGAACTTAAACTTACCCCATATCAGCCACAGTGAGACCGTGAAGGCTCCCATGGTGCTGCTCCCTGCCCGGGATCTACCTCTCATCTACTGTTACCCCTCCGTGAATCATGGGGCAGCTGTTCCGTTAAAGCTCCGCCCCCCCCCTCCGTTATCACCGCCTCACACATTACCGGAAAGCGAACCATGATAAGAAGATATGGGCAGAGCCTCAAATAATTTCCGGTGAGCTTGTAAAATTGGAAAAAAAAAAAAATAATAATAAAATTGTGTTCGCATCGTTCCTGAAACAGAAAGGAGCGATACATTTTTTATTTTATTTTTTTGTCGTTTCTATGTTCTGGGCTGTGTTTTCATGGAAATACAAATGTCAAACGACCGTTTCTGCAATTAATGTCAACTTTTTCAATATACATTTTAAAAATTCTCAAATACCTTATTCGCAAAGAGTACACCGATATACTCTGCCTTTTAAAAGTTAGTGGAAAGTAATTTATCATAGTTTCCCTTTGAATACTCTGTGGGCACAGTCTCAGTCTGCGGCTCTGTCTATTTCTTGAAAACGCCCGCCTGAGACTGATGTGCGGCTCCGTCTATCTCTTGTTGACAGGCGTTTTTTTTCCGAGCTTTCATAACCACGAATCGTTAAAAACTTTTTAACATTATTTACTAATCATGAACAAAGGACGGTATTAAGAAATCAGATTGAAAATCCTTTTTTTTTTAGAACACGCCATTCACCTTCTTGAGTCTCACGGATTTGATTTTGCTAAATGTAAAAATTATCTGCCATATTTTATTTTAATTTTATTATCATTATTATTATTATTGTAATAAATATTGCATCTGCGGTTAAAACTTAATTTTATCAAAAAGAGACAAAGCGCCATCTTGATAACAGGCGGAACCTTAAAGTCATGTAGGCTTGTTGAGACTCAGCCAAAAAGCTTTGCCAACCAAGTGACCCAAGAGAAAGTGGCTGGGAGGTTTGTTTTACTATTAAGAACTGTCCTAATGCTGAACACAGTAAGAATAAAAAAAAAACAAAATGATGTATTACATGCATTCTGCACATTTTTCCTATAGCAAGTTCCATGCACATGAATTTCTGACAAGAAAAAAAGTCTGTCAATGCTGAAACACCAAAAATCAATAACCTAGCCTTAACAGCAAACTGCAGAGGATATATTATTGAATGGTCTAGGTCATATTTTCAGAAGCTGAGCTGAGATCCTCTCTGAACACCTGTATAAAGTCCATCAGTGGCTCGAACATAATCACCTGACCTTAAATTTAAATAAAATAGTTTCAGTGTGTTTTTCTATCAGCAGACCATGCTCATCCGAAGGTTTTAACATTATGATGAGGAATGAAGAAAAAGAGGTTAATGACTTCCAGTATTTAGGAATACTTTAGGATCAACAGCTCAAGTTTGATAACCATGTAAATAAAATTACAAAAACAGCAAAGAACAGCCTTTATTGTTTTAAACTGGCATTATATACCAGCTCAGATATTCATGCATTTTATATTTCTCATTTCTTACTTTGTCTGACAGTTTAAGCCCAAGCTTCACCCTCTTCCAGAAAAAAAAACATTTCTCCTTGTACAATCAGGCCCTGAAAATAATGGACAAAAACCCATCCACTGCATCACTGCTATGTATCCAAAAAAAAAGTCCTTTTCAACTGTAAAATGAAATTGTTCTGTTAGCACCTCTTTTCAGCACATAAATTCCATCTTAAAATCAGAAAAAAGTTTATCTAAAATTAACTATTAGGGTCACCAGCTGAGATGGCAGGTGGATGAAGAAATTCACTGGCAAAGCTTATTTTTACCAGCAAAATAGTAAATTATGGTGTAACGTTTTATACATGTTTTAGTAAAATTACTTGAGTGATTTAAGTATACTGGTTCAGCAGATGGGTTTATTATATAGATTAATGTAACAAGAAAGTGGTAACAAAAAAAGTTTTCTTAGCAGTTTTTATACAAGACTGGATACACACATTTCACCTCCATGTGGCAACAAGGCTGCCTGTTAGGGGCAATAAGGGGGACGGCTTGAAAGGAGGAGCCCATAAAGGTTAAAAATGGTCCATCCTATAATCAAGCAGGTATAACCCAACTTTACCCTAACCCATAAATACCTATCAAAGAAACAAAAATGCACATTTATTTAGTAGAAACGTCAGTAAAACATAGCCTGTTTCAAGAGGTAAAGCTTTATTTCCAATGTAAATTACTTTGCCAGGTCATTTTACTTTACTGTTAGGCCCTTAGTGTTGGACTGTGTTAAACCATTTGAGGAGCAGAGTACCAAAAGTTGTGATGGCAGCAAATAAAGAATGATTTAAAGATGGAACCAGGTACAGAACAGTACTCACACTTAAAGCCGGGTTACTACCAGTCTAGAGGTAACTGTTAAACAGAGGCAGGCACTAGTGTTTCCAATCCAGTGCATTGGTTTTGCATAACTAAAAAACACCCTACTGGGTCTTTCTGTGGCCCGTGCATAAACATCTGCCATCTACCAACAGAAAATATAAATGCATTCGATGCCTAGCAGGTGTTTATATAGAACTTGTCTACAAGTAACAATCTAAAAGAGATTTTTTTTCCATGACAGTTCTCAAAAAGTTAATTGTAATCTATTTTTGCAGGCAACACAAAGTACATTTTACAAAACCTTTAAGGGGAACAAGACGTGTGTCTGCTTGCAGTGTTCATTTAATGCAAAAGCAAGAAGCATAAGTCTTATTTAATGGATACAAAGATACATTTTCATTTTACAAGTACAGTAAGTACCACAAGAAGTGCCATGACTTAAACTTTCAGAGCAGAATAAACATACTACTTCCATAATTATTAAAATGTACAATTTGAAGCGTTGACAGATTTCAAACATTAGGGTTTAGCTCTACAATTCGTATACACTTTATATAATATACACACTGAAGCAACAGCTATCTGACTCCACAGCCAGCTGTAATGATCCGAGCGGCTTGAGTAATGGAGAAACATAATTTGAAGAACAGCTGGATGAGACAGATGTGCTGCACTATGCTGCGGCTTTCTGACTGCGCTCTATGGCCATTCTCTCCAGTCGCTCTGTGTAGAATCCATTGAAATCCAGCCTGTAAAACCATAAAAGTGACAACAGTGAGGTATCATACGTCATCTTTTATTTCAATCTAAATAGTCTATAAGAAGTTAAATGCTTGCTCTGTTTTTGTCATAGGTTTTATCTAGCGCAATAACCCTTATTTAAGTTAAGATCCACTGATTCTGACAAATATGCACAACTACAGAGTGTCTTCAGCCCATGTGTTGTGGAAAGCTGTACCTGTATATGATGCTGATCATGCTGTGCTCACAGTCATTGGTGCTGTAGATGCTCAGTTTATCCAGCAGGTCCAGCAGCAGCATGCTGAAGTTGCTGTCAAATTTACTGATGGTGGCTTCAAAGCTGGCATCCGACTGCTGTGTGTCCACATACTCTGATAATAACTGAGGAAGCAAAAACAAAAATACATGATGAACCTCAATCCTGCAGTATTTCTTCATGTCTATGTTATGTTTACTTGCTCTGATGCAATGTTGATGAGCTTTTCACAACATGTTTACATTCCTGAATGTGAACATACGAGTGGAACATTTCCTACAGTACACGGCCTTCGAGTGTCAGCTGAGGAGAGGAAGAGTAGGAGATGGGTTGTAGTGATTTTGTTAGCATACCTTTGTGGTGAGCCTCTTCTTCTCTGCCTCATCAGCCTGTTCGCTCTGGGAGGGAGGATTGTCCATGGCGCCTTGTTCCAGAGAGAGACGCTCTAACCTCATGCTTTGGGTGAAACGCTGCAATGGTCAGAAGAGACGAAAACAACTTAGTGCAAACATTTGGCTGAGTTTTAAGTTTAAAGCTCTGCTGAGTGTAATTTGTAAAAAAATAAATAAAATAAAATGCTCCGACTTAAAGCAATGCATGAAAAAGCAAAAATACTTTGAACAAGGATACTGACTGAGATTCAAGTCCAGATACCAACATAAATACAACAACCTTGTTTTGCTGCTTCAGTCAAGATGTCCAGCTTATTTGCAACATTTAGCTTGCATGTTTAGAAGTTTTAAATTTGATCACAGCAAAGAGGGTGATGTTTGTGCCTGCATTTGTCTATTTGTCTGTTTCTCAGTAAGCAAGATAATTTGAAAACTAAGACTTTAATGACATTTTCAGGGAATGTTGGTCATGGCACAAGGAAGACGTGATAAGATTTTGGTGGTGATGTGACTCTGGATTCAGGATTTCTTTCAAAGGATTTGTTACCATTGCTATATCAGGCAGTTTTCTCACATTTTTGCTGATAACTCAATAACTTTTGAATGGTTTTTGATAACATTTTCAGGGAATGTTGATCAATGCATTAAGGATAAGTGATTAGATTTTGGTGGTGATCCAAATCCAGATGTAGATTTTTTTCAAGGATTTGTTTTAATCCACAAAACTGCATATAAGAACTTACTAAAATGCACACAACCCACACCAGCCTAAATAGAGTCCAGCTGTTTTCAGTTGTATATGCCACTGTTTATGGTATTTTATCTTAATAACTTAATGAAGGTTTTCTGGCAGCTGAAATTAGCTTTTGTGTGAGCCAAGTGAA
Organism: Cetoscarus ocellatus; assembly: GCA_037902135.1. NCBI lineage: Eukaryota > Metazoa > Chordata > Actinopteri > Labriformes > Labridae > Cetoscarus > Cetoscarus ocellatus. Next base: position 157,569 of record JBAMNC010001213.1, read on the forward strand.
CTAGCTGTATCTTCATTGCTCATTTTGCATATTCAACTTCAATAATGATTTGTGTTTATTTTGCATTAGAACCTCAACAAGACAGTTATGATTCTTCCAGGAAATAGTCAGACTCAATATTTGGTGATCCCTTTGATACTATTAGCAAAATCTTAGAGCTAAAGTTGGGGAGAGAATATGGTTAGATATTCAAGCATCTTCAAGCACCCTGACCCAAATTCAAGCACCTACCAAAAAATTTAAAAAACACAAAATTTAAAATTCAAGCACTTTCAAGGATTTCCATTATCCATACAACTCGTGTATGTAGTGCTCAGTGAAGCATAGATTTGATAACCTTTGCACAGCAGCTGGACCAGCCTGATTCAGCATCTCCAATCTACAACAAATGTGTACGATCCAAAGTAGCATGGCCTAATCAGCAGGAGATTCTAGCAAGACAACAGCAGAAGTGACTGCACTTAGAGAGATTAGCATAGATGCTAACAGCTTCAGGAGCAGTTTGATCAGATTGTAACCGCATTTCTTTATTAAATAAAAAACAAATACCAACACTACGTTCTCCATAGTAAGGACATTTTCGCTCCACTTCCGACATGTTTTGACGAGTTTGTTTCCCAAAGTGACACGTGCTCTGTAACGCAGCAGTGCCTGTCTACTATTTTATCTTATCGGCCTGTAATAAATGTTGATTGATGGAACAATTGTCTAATCACTAGCCCGATATTCTTTGAAAGGTTCTGCCCTCCCCAAACACTTTCTATGGGCTCTTCTTCAGATGGACTTGTGAAATCTTATGAGGTTATAGATTTGATGCAGATGTCTTAATCAGGCCTTTCTTTGACATAATAATCTACCAAATGTTTTTATTCTTTTGAAAAGTTTGCAACTCCCTCACATCAAGTCAACTTATGTAAAATTTGATCATGTCAACCAACCTGCATGCAGTTTGTGAACCTGACACAGACCGCCATGAGCTTGGAGAAAATCCTGAGAAGTTCAGGGTTTGTCAGCATGCAGTCCTTCAGACAATTATCCAGAAAACTCGTGTGATGGCAGAGAACATCATCAATGTTTGATGCCTTGAGGAAAAAAAGAGTGATGGTCAAAACAGAGAGATTCATCTCCCTAAAACTTCACAACTTTCTTGCTTGTGAGCAGCTCACATTAGTGCGGTGATGACAGAAACATTGGACCTATTCTGAACATCCTTCTAGAAGAACTAATGACCATAACACTCACCGTTTTCAGGTTGTTCTCCATGATGTGCCAGTTTGGCTCCATCACCTCAAACATCATGTAGTACTGGATGTTCTGCACAAAGTTGAGCATGCGCTGTCTGAGGGCAAATGCTGCAGCAAACCTGAAAACAGGAAGTTGGGTCAGACTATGAGGACATTTTACAGGCTGGGATTTTCAAATAAAGATCACTGAAACTTCTTTATATCCGTACCATTTTGGAGAACGTAGCTTGAAATCTTTGTTGCTGATCCAAACATTGCAGAGCAGTCTCTCAACATGTTTACAGTAAAACATGTGTCTGAATAACATCTGGTACCTCGTCAAGGCTTTCCTGAAAAAGAGGGCAAAAATGCATTTTTTTCCATATTTGACGGATTTACAACAAGAGAAAACTGATCATATGTTCATAATTATGTATATATTTGAAAAGAAACTGCAAATATTTAACAATATTTTATTTATTTAAAACTTTTCATTTTCAATTTTCTAAAATTGTTTTATCATCTGTAGAAATTATAAAAAACAAAATACAAGGCTACCATGCTGAACTCAGGGCTTGACATATAATTATGTTCCAACAGGTGAGATTAAGAATTTATTTCATTGGAACTGGGATGCAGAGAGTATTAAATAGCTTGGAGTTATCCTGCCCAAGGATCTTTCAAAACTGTCTGATCTTAATTATGGACCTTTAGATTCAAAGATAAAGGCGGACATGCAGAGGTGGAATGTTATCCCCTTTATGAGTCTGAACTCCAGAATTGAATCAATTAGGAAGATTGTTCTTCCTCAAATGCTTTATCTTTTTCAATGTTTAACAGTTAAAATTCCACAAAAACAGTTTGTAGAATGGGACAGATTATTTTCAAGATACAGATGGCAGGGCAAAAAGGGCAGGGTTAAATATAAAACATGACAATTGAGAAAAGAAAAGGGGGGAATGGGCCTTCCCTGTCTAAAAGAATACTATTATGTGGCTCAGCTGAGACCATTAGTTTGTTTAAGCTCTCCTATATATAATGCAGGATGGAAGGACATAGAAGGAACGCTGGTTGAAGGAATTCCAATAACAGCCCTGTTAGTAGACAGAAAAATTACAAGGGCAGCTGATGGTCTCAGATGACTCCATGCTAGATACTCTACTAAAATCCTGGCAGGAGATAATATAAGTCTGTGGTTTGGGAGATTCAACCAAAATTATGAGGTGGTGGGCATATGATTCGGATTTCACACCAAATAAACATGATGGCAGATTTAAGTCATGGGTTTCCAAAGGCCTGACTAGCTATTATTCATTTGTCCACAAGGGGGAGTTCCAGAGATTTGAGGATTTACAAAGTAAACATGGGTTGGGTAAAGAGGATTTCTTTAGGTTTCTGCAAGTCAGACACTACTTTAATCAAAATCTGAAAGGGATGTTGAGAGATATTGAATCTGGATTCCTGCAAGTCTTCTTGTCCTTGCTTAAGTCTCAAGCATGTATCAAAATTATATCTAGACTGTATAATGGCATTCAGCAATCAAAACCAGAAAATACAGATTACATTGGAAAAAAGTGGGAAAGAGAGGGGAATATAGTCCTTTCTAGAGGGAGCTGGGAAGAAATTTTCCTATTACAGTGGGCCTCTACAGGATCAAATATGTGGCGCAAGTTTAGCTGGAAGAACATTATAAGATTTTTTGTTACACCCATTCAGAAGTGACATCTGGGCATTGATGATGCATGTTGGAGACTCTGCGGGGTCAATGGGGCTAATCATTTTCATATTTTCTGGAAGTGCTGAATCATTAAAAAATATTGGGAGGAGATCCATAAACATATTATGTTTACATTAGGTGGGAATATTCATTTACTTTTGAAAGTTTGTACTTTGGTGAAGTATTTTTTGAAAATTGGAGTTGTAATGGTAAGAAATTACTTTTGGTAGCGAGTAAAACAGCTGTTACTAGGAAATGGTTAAAGGTGGAACCTCTCACCAGTGAGAAATGGATTGAAATTGTACACAAAATTTACATGATGGAAAGATTATCCTTCTCCTTCAAAATACAAAAGATTAAGTTTTACAGAATCTGGTCGAAATGGACTGAGTACGTAAAACTTTTAAGATCTGATTTTAGCTGAACTTACTTACTACAAGTGATAATACCCCTGCATCATGTCTTGTTTTTTGGGTTCTGTCTTATTATTTTTACTGTAATTTGTTTGTGAACACAAGAATGTAGTTCTTAGATGTATGATCTCTGGAATTCACAAGGAACATCTCTCTTTTTCCCTCTGTTCTGAGTTTGGATGAAGTATGTGAAAGCGGTCCTTACTTTCTGGCAGAAGGACAGAAGCCATTTTGGAATGGACAAAGAACTCAAATTGAAGCAAGGAAAGTCTATTCATGTTAAAATGTAATGTAAAAAGTGTCTTGCTTTTCTGAATAAAAAGAAAAAAAAAAAAGAAAAAAAAGACTACCATGCTGCAAAAACAGATTTCTGCGCGCCTGAATTCAGACTTTACATTAAATTGCTTTTAACATAAGCTGCTATTCTGCTTTTGAAATCTGTTATTAATTATTACATTCCATGCCAGCAGAAGTTTATGAAATATGAAGCTCAACAGAAAAAATTATATAGAACTCAAAAATATATTTGAAAAACACAGAAGCAGTGGCAGAGTTGAACCTGTTGATGATTAACGAGAGCGGCCATTTGACGATATAGTCGAAGGAGAAAGCTTCCAGCCCGCTGAGTGCTGTGTCTGTCGGGTCTGCGTTGATGATGGCTTTCTCCTGTTTGGTCTCAATGGCGAGAACTCGCAACAGCTGAGTGATGACATCATGAGGCATCAAGTCGATCTGAGAAGACAAGGATAGAGGGGTCGAGCCATGAGATCAATCTATGAGAGGAAGAAGACAACCAGACTTGTGCTGTACATTCACGGTCTTGTTTGGGTCTTCCAGATGCTTACTTTGAGGTCGTCTTTGAAGGGGTCTGTGTTTGTGGTGCTCATCCTTAGAGCCAGCTCCAGGAGCGCCTCAAGTCTTGGAGGAACGATATCATCAACAGGTTTCTTCAGCTCCTCCTCCGTCAGGTCCATAAAGTGCACAAAGAAATCACCTTTGTCCATCAAAAAGTAGTGCTTGATGGATCTGGAAAAAAAGCACAAGTTTAACTCTCTTCTCACTTTACTCTGACCCTGTCGTAGTGGAGGGGCAAACAGTCCAAGGATTATGAAAAGTTAGCTTAAATTTGTTATCAAAATAATAGGTCAAATTTGGGACAAATTCTCCTTTCAGCCCTGCAGTATCAGCTTCTCACAGTCTGTTAGATTTCGAATAAGCTTTCAATTAAATGCCTGTAATAAGGTCTGATGTAAACAGGAGCTTAAGAGATTTTAATATATTTTACTACAACAAATAATACATCTGGAGACGCACCGCTTCTGAATTTTAAGCTGCCAACAAGTCGATAAGTAGGACTACAGCATTTGTCAGACATAACATGTCATCATGCCAAAAATGTGAATCTAGTGATAGCAACATAAGTCAGCCGATTATTTTGTACTTCTTTTAATGCAAAACGTTAGCTTTTCACATGCCAAAATATGCATATTGGGGGCCAAGACAAGAGTACACAGAATCACTATTTCCTGTATATTGTGAATGTGTGTTCTCATGTTTGTTTGTTTTTTTACATTGTACATTTGGCTAATGTTAGATATCAGAAATTGCTAATAAGTGGGGTGAACAAGAACCAGGAAGGGTAGTATCAGCATTTCACTACATGGAACTTGTATGTAGCCTGGGTCTGTTGAAGGTAATGATGCTGTTTGGGCTCTTATGGCCATGTGGTAGGGTAGTTAAGATAAAGGAGGAATTTGTACAAGCATGGTGGGCAGTGAGAGTTAGCACGGAGAGGGGTGGCTCTGGGATGCCAGAGTTCACTGGCCAGCCTCTTTGAGGTGTCATGGGGGGAAACACCTAAGATGGAAGGTCCTCAGCTGATGTCCCTGATAATGCTCTGGCTCTTGCTGCTCATCAGTCTATGTAGCAGACTTGGAGAGCTAAGAGGCTGTGTGGTACAGTAAATGGCATCAGCATTGTCACTACCTGGAGCTGGCATCAACAGAGCTCCAGTCAGATTAGGATGATAATGCTGTGGCAACAAAGGGCCATGTGATAGATTACGTAACTCCTCTGAAAAGTATGTGGATACTAGTGGGGCTAGAAGTCTTCACTGAGTGCTTATCCTTTCATTATATAAGTACCCTTTGTTTCTTACAACTAAAAGCAGTGTCTAATTGTGAAGATTTATCTTGATGACCAAATCCTGTATTTTGCCACAATGATAACTTTTTGGAAGATAAAAAATCCCATAAATGTTTTGTTGACAGAACCTACACGATGCAAACATCTGGATTAGCCACTCAAAAAAAAACACCTAATCCTTGCAGTACTATATCATGAACAAATAGGGAAACAAAAATGCAAATGCTTTAACTCAAGAAAAATATCTTCACTGACCTGAGGCGTGAAACCAGCTCCTTCTCTTCCATGAGAAAGGCTAAAAGCACTTTGCTGGCATAGTTGTAAGCTTTCTCTATCTGCTCCACGTACGCCCTCTCCTTCAGGGTGTACAGGACCTCTTTAGCATCAGGACACGTCACATCACGGCCGCACTCACGCACCACATTAAGATATTTACCTGCAAAATTACAGATCTCAATCAAATATTCCATCTAAAAGGCTCTCGGAAATCTTACTTGTGTTTACCGTTATTTACCTGTGCTTAATATTTTGTCTGCCATCTTCTGTAAAAACGAGGGAATCCTGTGCTGTACGATGGTGTATCTCTGATCCCAGTACTTGTCGTTGTAGTCCTCCTGGATTTTCTCTTTTTGCAGCTCATGCTCTTCCACCATGAACTCACTGAGAAGAAGCAGAAATAAAGATGAAAAGAGACTCTGCTGACAAATCAGATTTGGTGTGTCTTCTTTTGAGGTTACTGTATTACCTGTATGGATCCTTGATGATGCCTCTGTAGATCCACTTCTCAAGAATCTCAAAATACGGGACACTAGCTGCTTTGGTGAGGTAGAGACACAGCTCCTGAGCCTGACTGTCTCCGGTGTAGTTGAAGGTCCGATCGTGCAGAAGACTCAGCGTTGACCCACCCATACACTCCCCTTTGTCCAGTGAGGAAGCTGTGGAAAAAATGACATTTATATAGAAGATATAATGATTATAAACTCTTTTCTTAAATTGGTATTCTTTTTCAAATGTTCATACAATTATATCAAGGTTTTTAATACATAAAGTTTCTTATCTCTGCTTGTAAATGTACTGTTCCAAACTAGCAACAAGCCTTGGGGTTAATTTTGCTGTAAACCTAACCTACATAACTTCACTTTCTAACTAGGCCAGGGCTAATGCCAGGGTCAGACCACATGATTTATGCATGATTATTGCCCAACCCGATGGTCAGAGGGGTTCAAGATCAGTCGGCTGTAAAATAAAGTTGTTCAGTCTCGTGTAATGTGTCATAATGACCACCAACAACATATCAGTCTGGAACGCCAAACATCTCCATAACAGAAGTCAAAGACATTGACCAATGGCAACACTGGGAGGTCTGCGTGTGCGACAGTAACAGATGTAAACAAGCCGAGATTTGTGCCTTGAGAGCTACAAAAGAGGAAAAGTTTGTTAAGCTCTGAAAAAAACAGCATTCCTGCACTTATATGTTATCAGCATTCTAACGTATCATTCAACACTGCCTTTGCAGATACAAACAAAAGTGCTGTATTCTTGGTAAATGGTAAATTGTTCAGCTTAAGTCCAAACTCTTACCGATGGAGGCCAGTATCTCCATGGTCCTCATGGTGGGCTGGATGTAGAACCAGAGTTTCTGCAGAGACAGCAGACCCTGACGCTGCAGGTGCTCCAGCTGAGTGACCAGAATTAGATACTCCTTCATCAGAGTCCTCATCGCTGCTGTCAGCGCATGGTTCACCTGACCATATTCAAAGGACGACTTCTCCTCGATAAAACTGGAAGACAAACACAAAAATCTTTCTAGACATTTGTCCTGACAGTCAGAAATAAGCATCAGCTAATGAGATTTAACTACACACCGTGTAATGGTAGAGTAATAGGAGGCTACTGGTAAAATCCTGTTGACCAGCTCTTTGACGGACATGTCCAACGTTGATTCAATGATGAAGGAGCGGTTCTGTCTCCCGAGCACAGGCTGAGCTGTGATGTCTCGCCCATCAACTCCAACAAGAACAAACAGCAGATCCTCCACCAAGGCTTGTTCCTGAGCAGCTGGGGGCATTGTACCTGAGCACAGGATAGGCTAATTATTCATTTGTTCGATCTTGCATTTTTCTTTATTATGGAACTCTGGAGGAAGATTTTTTTAATGCAGTGACAAGAACTTATGGGGATCCCAAGCAAATAAATGAACACAATGAAAACACTACCAGTTAAGACAAACTGCTCAGGTAAATAGTTCCTGCATCCTAAATTCTTATTCCAGCTTACGATCTTGCTGAATCAAATATACTGATTTTGCGTCTTGCAGTTTGTAAACTGTCTTTACCGATGGCCACAGCTGGGTCTCCAGGAGGCGTGGGGCTGGTGATAAAGTCCCCAAGCAGAGCCGGGCGTTCATACACCCAGTTAGGAAACACTGGATTTGGCTGAGTTGGGTTCTTCTTGTTGTGTTTGTCTCTTAGCATCTTACGGGTGACTTCAGCTGGCTGCAGACAAAATTTACAAACATCTGTCTATGAATTTCAAGCAATACAAGATACTGCTTAAGAATATTTAATTGTGATTCACTACACAGCAGTTAAGTTCAGTGTGTTACTCTCACCAGAGGAGCGTTGGAGCTGGCCGTCACGTTGCCCAGCTTCTTTCTCAGCTCATCCAGTTCCTGCATGGACATCTTGGTGCTGGTCTGAGGCAGGCTGTAACTGGTTGTTGTGGTTGATGCTGTGTTTGCTGAGGATTCTGACCTCTCTTTGGCATTCTGCTGCAGACACTGAAGCGTCTACAAATATAAGAAAATCATATCAGTGCTGTGACTGCAGATTGTGATCTATAACTAACTACTGATAGTTAACAAATTTATACAATTATCAGACATCACATATTACCTCTTTGTCCTCACAGAGTTTAGAAAGCAAATAGACAAGAGGGTCGAGGTTTCTGACATTTTTGGATTTGAGCTCCTCATATTTTCTCAAAAAATCCTCAGGAGTTTTGGAGAACTCTGCCAATTTGACCTGAAAATGATGAAAAACAGAAATTAAGAAAGCCAATGTTAGCAGAACATTTTGTAGAAAGAGAGTGAAATTTTTTTTTTACTAGGGATGCACAATATTATCGTTTTGATATCATATTGGCCGACGTCAGCCAAAAAAGTTAAGTATCTGTATTGACCGATATTGAAATTTTTGCAGATATTTACAGCCGATCTATCAGCCACACAAATCGGCCGTATATATCGGCTGGAATATCGGCAAATTACACAAATGTACAATATTGTTGCACCTTCTCATCACTGCACAGGTACATTTAAAAATCAAGGGATTTATTTTGGAAGACTAAAATGCTGTTTTTCTTGTTTTACATCTGTCCATTTTTGTTAAATACAGAGTTTGTGCTCTTGACCAGAAATATCAGTATCGATACTGCAATAATGAATAAAAGAATATCGGCACATCGAATATCATCAAAAATCCTATATCGTGCATCCCTAGAATTTACTCATTATTAATTTACTCATTAATTATATGGTGAAAAATGCCTACAAAGTTATTTACAGTTGTATACCATACAGAGTGGCATAATGCTGCACAAATTTAGTGCTATACCTTAAAAGCTGTGGCAGTCTGTGCACAGATGTTTCAGTAGAATCAACAGACCTGTCTCTGCTGATTATGGGCTTTTAGTCATCCTCAATCCTTGAGCTTTAAAGGAAGTTTAAGGACTGGAATTTTAGACCAGTGCTTAATCAGAACTTAATAGTTTTTACAATTTTATTTTATTTTAAACACTTTGCCAGGACTGCTGTCCTAAACCTAAACCTGCTCTTTAAGAGAACCGAGTTTGATTTAAGTAGGGATGCATAATATTATTTGTATAATATTGGTATTGGCAGATAATGGCCTAAAAAGTTAAATATTGGTATCGGCCAATATTAAAGTTTTTGCAAATATATCAGTAACACATATCGGCCCAATATCTGCAGCAATATTGGCAAAATACATAAATGTACTATGATGCTTCACCTTATCACTGCATGGGTACATTTAAGAGTAAAATGTTTTTTTTTCTTGTTTTACATCTGTTCCTCACACAAATAGACTCACAATGAAAGAACTAAGTCAGTTTTCATACAGTGAAGACTTGTGCTCTTGATGAAAATATAGGTATTGGTAAGGGCAATAATGAGTTCAAAAATATCGGCGTGTCGGATATCGGCAAAAATCGGATATCATGCATCCCTAAATTTAATGTTTATATTTTATTATATACTCAACAGGGGGCACTGTCAGACTCCAAGATTTCAAAGTACTTATGTCTAACCATAGAGACAGCTAAATATTTCTGTTATTATAAGCCAGTACTGATTATGCCGATCATGTTGTGGATCCTGCTGAATGTAGCCCTGATTTCCATCATCAGGCAGACATGAAAGACGAGTAATGGAGACATCAATAAATCATATTCTTTGCTAACCTCGATTGTAAAGGTGCATACAAACATTGCTACAGTTTCTTACCTTTGCACTGTGAGCAGAAACTGTAGTGGTCACATATGGTGTCCTGTGTTTTTGCAGTAGATCTATATAACCCTCTGCTCCGTCTCCTCCTCGAACATGAAGCAGGCTGAGCAGCTCGTTCACATCGTGATGGATCCTGAACTCACTCATGGCTCAGGCTGCTAATAACAACACACTTCGATCAGCAGGCAGGTCCGAGGACCAACTAGCTTATTTATGGTCAACACCAGCATGTTTACAACGTGAAAAAAATAAATCATATAACAGAGCTACCAACACCTGATACAGAGCTGGGAGCATACAGTTCATAAGCAAGCTAACGTTACTCGATGCTAACTAGCTAAAGAGCCAAAACCGTTAAAATGAATTGGTAGAGAGGATGAGGATGCTAACTGCACTGCAAGCTAATTCAGAGGAAACGGGTTATTACAGCTATAATAACGTAACTTAGCTTTTATATTTACTTTACTTTTTGAGCCAATGGATCAGTACTGTACCTGCGGGATGTGTTTTGCAGTGCAGGTACCAAACGCGCCTACCACTACAAACAACTCTTCTTCTGGGACTGTAATCCACTCTTATGGCGCCACACTGCCCTCTACAGGTTTAATACAACACTACTCAGTTATTTCACACAGACCCTTTTAAAGGGATAGTTCAGTATTTTTCAGTTGTGTTGTTTCAGGTACTGGGCAACAGTCAGTGAAGTGGCTGAAGGGGCTCCAGCACTGCTGCACCTTTAAGGAGAACGAGCTCAGATGATCAATGGATCTATGTAGGTAGAATGTATGATTGGGTGAAAAGTTTCAGAGCACTTTATCATGGAGGTTTGTGGGTATACGCTTGCAGGTAAAAGGTAAAGACCGACAATGCAAAGCTTGTGCATCGACAGTAAAAGGAACTTCATTGTCACTTATCATTCATGTTGACTTATATTGAGGGAAAAAAGGCTAAAAAATGCTCACCCAATCATGCATTCTACCCAAAACAGATCCACTGCTTGTTTTTAGGTTAAACTCACATAATTACACCAATAACTGTACCCATTAACAGCAGTGTACCTTACTGCTCATCTGAGCTTGCTCTTGACTGTTGCCCAGTACCTGTGTTGGAGCTATTCACAGGATTAAAATTTTCATTTATTTATTTAGTTGTTGTCTTGTTTAAATATGAGTAGAGAATTATGTCTATTATTGCCAGTTTTATTATTAAGAATATTTGGACTTTTATTTAGGCTTTTATTTTGATAGGTTTGGTTGTTTGGCACCGGGTGATATGGATATAGACGGGCATGTAAGATAAGATAGGTGGGCACTGGGGATGGTGAATGGTTTTTTATTAGGAAGTCAGAAAGACGGGAAGGCAAGAGCGCACAAGGACGCCAATTTGTTTGCAATCATCAATCAGCCAAAGGAAACTGTATCTTGTGGCTTGGACATTGACATTTTTTTGATCCTGCATAAGATCCACTCTCCCTGTGCTAAAGTGGCCATTTTGAGTTTTGAGATTTTAGTTGTTTTAGAGTTGACAAAGCCAAATGGGCGCTTACACCCTGATATAACACAATTTCAAAAATACTGAACTGTCCCTTTAAAACTCTTAACTAGACATTATAAACTTCCAGACTGTTAAAAACATGTTTACTGAGACATAGCTGTAAAATATCTTATTTATGATATATATTTTTTTTTTTATAACTCACTCTTTATTGTTTGTCCTATACTGTTCTGTTGTATTTTCTTGTAACCAGCACTTTCTATGCCATATCCTGGTATGCATTGTACTTCCTGTTTTAGGTATTATATAGGTGTAGAGGAAAGTGTTTTATTGGATGTATATGCATAGTACTCAGCCTCACAGCAAGACTGATTTGCTGGTTTGATTCTCTGTGTTGCCCAAGGTCTTTCCATGTGGAGTTTGCATGTTCTCCTGCCTGCCTGCATGGGTTTCCTCCAACAGACCAAAAAATACTTGTTTGGTTAATTGGTGGCTTATTTGCCCTTAGGTGTGAGTATGAATGGTTGTCTGTATCTCTATGTGGCCCTGTGATCGGCTGGTGATCAGTTCAGGGTGTACCCTGCCTCTCACCGAATGAAAGCTGGGAAAGGCTCCAGCCCAACACCACCCTGAAAGGGACAAGCAGTACAGCTGATAGAAGCATAGAATCCTCTTTCTGCCTGATACTGAATGTGCAGTTATTTATCTAATCCCAATCTTATTTTATCTTATTTTTGTATGTCAAATCACTTGAGAAACATCTGTGTTTAAAGTTGCAATGCAATTTAAATAGTTTTTTTTTTATTATTATTATCATTAGTGGTGGCAGTAGTAGTAGTACTTTATTCAGTTATGTTTTACTTTTTTTTTTTTTTTTTACTAATGAGGGTTATGTTATTATTACTGTATAGAGCCTAGCAGTCAAGAGCCTCATAATTTACAGTAAACAATACAGCAGCAAACTTCCCCCTCAGTCTAGTTTAATAACTCCTGAGACTTCTAAAACCAGACATGAATTAAAAAGAATTTTTCAAGATTTATTCATCAAAAGGCAGTTAGGTAAAATCTGTAGTTCAAAAATTATTCCACTTCAATTATTTCACATGACTGTTGTCGTTTTGTAATCTCACAGTCCTGCAATTTTCTTTTTTTATTAAGCAAACAGGCGGCAGGCTGCATTCGAACCCAGGCCGGCAGACATAGCGCCGAGTTGCTTCCCACTCTGCCAAACCAGCACCCCAGTCCTGCATTTTTCAAACCTGCTTGTGAGTGTGATGTTATATTTTCATTCTGAATCACTGTATCATTATTCTTAAGGTTGTCAAAAGTATTTAGACATTGTGACACTTGTTTTGTAGTTTTATAATAACTCAAGCTCCATTTTCATGTAATTTATAACAGAAAGTACTAAAGCTTGATGAAAGCACAGATGTTAGGTAGTTGGTTTCTAACTACTGAGAGAGAATCCCTGAATAATAAAAATGCCAGCAGTATCTTAATTTCCTTCACATGTTCAAAAATCACTTGTGCATATGAATGATTGCATTGTGAAACTGTTTTCATGTGCTTATGTACTTCAACAACATCCCACATGTACAAAAGTTGTTGCCGAGTGATGAACAGACTGATGAAGTATTTACATTATCGAGCAGTTATTATATTTTTTTTGCTTGAATTTCACTTAATAGTTATATTATTTGCTCTGGTTTTGGTTTTACAATTTGATGATTTTAGTGTTTTAAGCAACAATTAATGAAGACGTAAACCATTAAGGTTTATCATTCTGCCAGTATTTGGCCAATGACGGAGGTAAAAATATTGGATGTAAATATCAGTAAAAGTGTTTCAATATCTGCCAATATGATATTCAACTTTTATGTCAAATATCTGTCAATACTTACATAATTCTGATAATAATGTGCATTCCTAATAAGATCACCACTTGTGTTGTCAAACATTGGATACTACCGATACCATTAGTAGTCTGACCTTTACCCTTAAAAACACTGAAAGCAATGGAGGTACAGTTTTAAAGTTAGCTTTGGATAATCACCGTAGATGAAAAATCTAAAATTTCTCACAAGTTAGAAAAAGTCAAACATAATAACCAAGTTTCTACTTAAATATGTAAAAAGAGAATAAAAAGTCAGGGGCACGCTTTAAAACACAGACACATTTTATGATTAAAAACCAGACAGGGTTTTGTTAAAATTGTTACATGTAAAGAAACAACATTCGGTAGACAAAATTCAAAAAATATAAAATAAATAAAATTGAAACAAACAGGCAAAATGTTTTTTTTTGTCAGCTTCCAAACATTTCTCCATGGTCTCCATTGACAATATTCACATTTGACATCAATACTGTTGATAAATGAACACAAAGTAACTGTTAATATGTGACATTTTCAATACGTCTAAATGAGTGTACAAGTGTGCATGTCCACAAACGCATGCAAGATGTTTACAGAGTAACTGGCAAAATGATTTATGTTAAAAAACTTTCTTTAGTGAGTTTTTCCTGCTGTTTTCGCTGTGGTTAGAGAGGCGGGGGAAAGGAAGGGCTGCAGTCTGATTGGTTGGTTAATTCAAAGCTTCTTTAAAATCTGTTAAAATGACAAAGCTACAGAGAGGACAAAGAAACAGAAGGTGTGAGTAGAGAGTATGTCGACCTGTTCCACACATTAAATCTACACCAACATGGAGCCATGCCATCCCTCTGCTCCCCCAACCATGCAGCACAGACACTTTGCACTAACACCGAGGTCAGACAAAACAATGTAATCTCTACAACAAAGCATGCTCTCATGTCTTCACGTGCCCAAACAACAGAGATACGATTATTTTTGCAGATTTGTTAAAAATTGCACATTGTCTGTAGACTTGATTAGTGCATGTGAAAGTAAAAACGTATTTGTAGTTTGTTCTAAAAAATGTTTGCTTGATTTAAAGGTTGATATAATCACATTGCAAAGTTATAGGTCAGTGGTTCCTAACTTTAAAAGGCGGCCATGTTGGAGTTTTTAGCTTTGTATTTATCAGCTTTAGCCAGTTAGCTTAGTTAGCTGCTCCATGAGTGGTTTAGGCACAATCATACGTAGGGAAGGACAATATATTGAGCTTTATTGATGTACTGATACACTTTCAAACAAGACATATGGCAAGACTAAATTTGTAATATTGCTGCAGTTTCTGTTGACATTGATTTAAAAAACAAAAAAAAACTCCCCCCCCCAAAAAAAAATATGTATATGTTTTTCAATTGATTGTTTCTTCCTTTTAATAATGCAAATTGATTTCTCATTTTGTATGGTTGGAAAGCCTTCATAACAAAATGTAATTTCTTAGGGATATGCATTCGTGGAATGAGCAACACAGCTAAATGTGTGGACAGTGCCCCAAAATGTGCCAAAATCACCTGCAGCTGAAAGGTGGTGACAGAGTGTCAGCAGGATTTGGTATCGGCCCTGGGACCATTTCTTAATTTCCTAACTCTTAGACCAAGTTCCATGAAGGTGGTGAAGACAGACTGCGAGGTGGGTGTTCCACGAAGACAACACCCCAAGAAGAAAGGTTCCTCTCCCTTGCCTCAGTGAGGAAATGTAGGCTTTCAGGTGAATTTTGGCCCATTTTTTGGGTGCTACCCACATGTTTAACTGTGTTGCCCATTCCATGAATGCCCAGAGTTTTCAAACTGTCCCTTGCTGTAAAGGTGACTAATCCGGCTTTCCAAAGATATATACAATACCAATTTGTATTATCAAGATGGTAAAATAATCAACTGAAATAACATTTAGAATTTTTTTGAGGAGTATATTTTAAAGTTCAGGCTAAATTTTAATCTTATGAATCATTTTCACAAGTGGGTAGTCACTTTTAATGCTGTTTTTCATGGACATATTTAACAGTTTTTTCAGGGATTTTAAATAATCAAGATACTTCAGGTGCCAAATGAAATATTACTGTTGTCAGTATAAGGTGAGTCCTTTGGGGACCATTTAATGTTTAAAAATAAACCCCCAACACAGTGCATTTAAAGCTTTATGTCCTTTTTCAGGTACTTAAGAGTATTTGTAGTTCCACCATTTAATGTCACCCATGTTAGCACAGGGTAGATCCTCTGGGGTTTTTTAGTGGTTGGCTAAATTGTTAACCAGTAACTGTTATTGTTATCAAGCACCTCAGCAGTCTACAGTACATCATTAGTTTTTCAGTTATTAAGTTACTAAATAGCATATTTCAGGTGCCACTAAATAAAAGGTTGTGATTTTACCAAAGGGTGCATCCTCTGGGGACCAAATATTGTTTAAATATCAGCAAAAAGAGGGTTTCATGGCATAAGTTTCTGAGTTATATATTAAATGTAGTACTTGAAGTGCTACTATTTCAACGGGCATGTGTGTCAATATAGGGTGCATCCTCTGGGGAACATGTTTGACCAGCTAAATTGCACCAATTTGCTATAAAGCAGCCTAACAAGATGCACCTGAAGCTTTCTGACAATAGATTGTGAGGTACTGAGCTATTGAATCAGGTGTTGTAGTTGCATCTTAACAAATTAGCCACATGGATAGAATAGAGTGCATCCCCTGGGAACAAAAATTAGCAATGAGGAACCTCAACAAAGTTTTTTACTTTGTATTTAAGTATTTAAGCATTTATGGAGCCGCTATTTGAAAGGTCACTAATGTAGGCAAGGAGGTGACTCCTCAGAAGACCAGGAGTGTCTAGCTAAACACAACCAAACTATTTTTTTGCGAATAAACATCTGAACAAAGTACATTTGAAGATGTAAGTCTTTAGTTATTATATCTTTAGATAGGAAACAGAGAAATTAGGGTGCCACAAAATGAATTGTCACCATTTCTGTATTGTCCATCCACTGGGGAACATGCATACCATAAGAATATCCTGACTTCTAAGAGGCAGATATTTTTAATGGAAGACTGAAACACAGAAATTTCCAAGAGAAGAGAGATTTAGGGTTATGTTTTGTTTTCTATTGTAAGAATTTTTTGGGGTCTGAACTCCTGACAAGCCCTCTGTTTGGAAACCACTGACCTGAACACTGAACAATCCGGATAAAAGTGGGATTACAAAGGTGTCATGTAGAGTAAGTGCTTTAAGGTTAATCACACATCTAAAAGGTCAATCATCAGGGATTGCTTCAGCATGCAACTCAAGAAAAAAATAAGGCCAAAATGATGGCAAGTTTTACGTCAGACTGATTTCTGTTAACAAGTGCACTGCTGGAGATTTACTAAGATAAGAGCAGAAGAAAAAAACTGCTTTCATGGTCTTCCCGCTTTCCTCCCATTTGATAGCCAACAACCATTACTAACAGTGTTCAGAGCAGATTCAAAAAAAGTTTACAATTCTGTGATTGTTAGTTGATTTAGCTCAAAACAATGGCACAAAAAGCAGCTGATCTCTTGTTTTTAGGATGTTTAAATAAAGCAGGGGACATGGATTTGTTGGCTTGCCTCTCAGAAACACAAACAAACAAAACAAGCAAAAGACGGTGTTAAACATTATATTTCAGATAGATGCCTCTGGGCTTTTTTTTAAGGTACAGGAGACACCTTTATGATAAGAAGGGAGAACAACTGTGCACAACACAGGTCAAAGGCACAACACCGGACACACGAAGGGAAACGACACCCAAGGTGCTTTGCAAAGGCCCAAGAGAACAACAAGGGAAAGTAAAAGTGCTCCTCAATGAGACGTTTGGGCGTTTTTAGCAGCACGCAGTCTGCTCACGACTCAGATTAGCAGAGTATAACTGCACAACACACAGTTGAGAGGAAAAAAACAACCAAAAACAAAAACAAAGAAGAAGAAAGTCACATCAAAGTTTGAGCTCAGACAGTCAGAGAGCATGACGACAGCAAAGGTTTCAGTCTTTTTTTCTGGCATTCTTTTTGTTCATGCTGATATAAATTAACTTTATACAAAGGACGGTGCGTCAAAGTGAAAAAAGTGATGATATATATATGAAGCCACCTTTCACTTTCAGAGGCAGTGATGATAATATGAGTTCAGTCCAAAAAATTGAAGCAATAAAATGATGATATCTTCTATCTGATGCGTAAAAATAGTCAAATCTAACATGAAGTTGCTCATGTGACAAGGCTGCATTAATACCAGAAACAACATCTCATGCTGTTTACATTATGTTCCAGCAGGGACAAGTAATTTAATCACATGGGCTGTTTATAAAAAGAACGAAGAATCAATCATTTGAAATCCTCCAAAGCACAATTTTGTAATTTCATTATAAGCTTAATTTTTGTTAATTTGGCTGCTTGTTTGAAATACAAGCAATTTGACAAAGTGAGTTTGGAAGTTAAGAGTTACAGTCAGCCTTCCCTGACCACTCTCATAATAATTGACAGACCAAAACAATAAAAATAATAAATTATGAAAATATCCACTGTCTTTAGCCCTGCAGTTTGGTTACTCAAAGTTCTGACTCTTAATGATTGACAATAATTTTCACCATTAACAAATAAACAATTAGAGAATTAAACTTCTGAAAATATTACATTTTGAAAAAATTACACTAGCTCCAGATGATGTATTTTTATTGGATTAAAATACCCAAGATTTTTATCTTTAACAAGTGGCAACTAGCAGTGTTAGAAGTTGCAGTACCGCTTGTGCCCACTTGAGGCTGTCAGCGGAAGCACTAGAAGACACATGTACACTGTAAAAGTGTCTGTTTTAACTGCAGAAATAAACATGTTTACAACCTGGTCAAAAAAGTCTCAATAGTTTCTGTATTTGTAGGAACACAATTTACATGATAATTACTTTTAATTATTATTTTTTGACCACTAGCCTGTTTTGTTTCAGCAAACTATTATAATCATTCACTCATGGCTGACATGACTGCAAGTAGGCAGGGTGTAGCTGTTTTCAGGAGGCTTAAGGCCAACCTTATATCCACCTTTTTGTTAGATTTTTGGTTGATTAGTTGTCAGTTAGAGACTGTTTTCAATGTGGTGACTAAAAAATGGCGACAAAAGTTGTCTTCACTCACTAAACGGCTGATAATACACCGATTCCATTCTATATATTCAATAGTCTGTAACCTAAATGATAAATGTCAAGGGAGAACCAGGAACTTTGTAGTTGCACATAACTTGTCAGTTTGTTGCTACCAACCATTACTTTGGTAAATGCAGCATAAGGTGCATCCTTTGGGTGCCATAAATGTCCAGCTAAATTGTTAGCAAACTGGCATTTACAAAAAAAATAAGCTCAACATAGAACAGTTCAAGTTTTTTGTCAGTTTGAGTTTACAGGTATTTAGTTATTGAACACAGTAGTTAGGGATCCTCTAAATGAAACAGAAGTGATACCACCTTCCACTGCGTACTTTGACTGTCAAGCTAAATTCTTAGTTAAAGATAAATTAAAGATAAGCATCTCATTAAAGCATAGCTGAAGCTTCATCTCATCAATTTTCTGATGTGTTTTTTTGTCAGTACTTAAAATGTTTTCTGTGTCAGCATAAGGTGCATCTTCTGATGACCATGTACTGTTTGTCAGGCTTAATCATTTACAACTAAACATGTAAGACTCATCACCGTAAAAATGAACATTTGAAGTTTTTAAGTCAAAGTTTTACGGCGTATTTAGTCATCAAATTAAGTTTTTATGGTGACACTAAATTAAACTCCATCAGTGCTGGCAAAGGTTGCATCATCTGGGGACCAATTAACAATTAAAAACAAGCATCTCAACAAAGTACAGCTGAACCTTGGGGTCAATAATTTTTCAGATATTAGGTTGTTGTGGTATCTATGGTGCCACAATTCCAAATGTCACCTGTGTTAGTGCTTCCTCTGGGGACCCTGAATATCAAGCTAAATTGCTTTCATTTGCAAATAAGCACTTTAACAAAGTCCGGTTGAAGCTTATGTTTATAGGCATTGAGTTATCAAAGCAAATAATTAAGTTTCCACTTTTTGAAATGTTATCCACATGAGCACAGGGTGCATTCTGAGGGGGGCCATGAATGTCCAGCAAAATTGTCTTCAAATGAATATTTATAAGAGAGCCTGTCAACAAAAAAAGTTTACATTTTTTTAACATACGTTTGTGAGGTGTTAGATATTGAAAAAAGGATTCATGGTGCCTCTAAATGAAACGTCACCATTAGCCCAATTAATAATGCCGTTTCAACGTATAATATTTGGCCCTCTGTGAAGTTTCGCCTCCACTATGAACGTCATGGAGACAAAAAGGGAAAAATGAGTTGACGTCTATGTTCCCTCTGCAGAGGTAGTAACAGAGACGTGATGTTGGAGAGAGGGAGGCACAGGGACTCAGCAGGAGACAGGAGTGCTGAGAGCGAGCGTCTCTGCCTTTGTGTGTATGTGGGGGCACGCACAGTGTCACGCATATCTAAGCTGTATTGCAGCATGAATTAAAACAGATACTGTGGCCTTATGGAATAAATGTGAACGTCTCCAGATGTAATTATAGCAGAACCTTGTTGCAGTGCTTTTGTGTAAAGGCACTGTGAATTGGGCTTTTGTCTTCACAGGGTTCATCTCTTTAGAACCACGAATGTCAGGCTAAATTGTTTGTAAATAAAATACTTACTATTGTCAATAAAGAACATTTCAAGTTTTTTCCATAAGTTTGTGTGGTGTTAGATATAGAAATAAAGTATTTATTTATCATTTATCTATTCATCCCTTTAGAACCTACAGTGTCAAGTTATATTGCTAACATTTGACAATAAGCACTGCAACAAAACGATTTGAGCTGAATGTCATCATATTTTCATGTATTTAGTCATATTTATGGTGCCACAACATGAAAGGTCACCAAATTAATATGGCATATCCTCTGGGGATCATTAATGTTTGTTTAAATTTTCAACATTTGTTTTGATTTAGTGATCTGTGGCAAATACAGGCTAAGGTCCAGGCCGGTAAACATGTATACTCCTGTTTCTCCTGTGTCGTTAAAGGTTTTTCTTTTTTTTTTTTTTTTTTAAACACTCATCAATTAAGCAACTTCATATCACGTAAATTTCCAAAGAAAAATACCTCAGCCGCATTGATATCGGTCTACTGGCACAAAAAAGCAAAATAACATCTGAAATAAAAGCTTCACTTTGAAGCTCACAAAGCTGAAGACGCTTCTTACTGGCAGGTTCTGATAATGTTTATGTGATAGTGTAATCTCCAGTGTTTTTGATTAAAAGCAAGTTAAATTCAGCTTTGCCATAGTTGCTACAAGTGCTGCACAGTGAAAGAAAACACTATTATTTAGGTGTTATAGTGAGAAGTGGTTACAGAAGCAGCTAAAAGCTGATATGAGAATAGCATGAGGAAAGAACAGGGGGTGATTAGAGTGTTTTGAGGCAGTACCAAACTGGCCGGTGTAATCTCAGTCATGCCCACTGTTTTGGGACAGATGGTGATAATTTATCATTTCTTCATCCTTAATTACAATTCCAAGATATGAAAGATACTGAAGAAGGATGTTTGAGAAAAAAAATGTTGATAATATTTTGATTTTTTGATTAACACTACAAAAAACATGCAGCTGTGATATTTCGGTCATGGACTGAAAGCAGAGGCACTGCAAACACAAACTTACACCCATGAAACCGCACCGGAAACCTCTGATAAACTGAAAATATGATTTTCTCTGTACTTTTAAATAGACTCACCCACCAGAATATGTAAATATATGACAACTATGATACAGAAATTAATAATTACACCATTTGCATTCAATTTTTTCATATAATTTCATCATTTAGCCTATATAGATTTATATAGATTCCTCACATGCCTTGACAAATTGTACACAGCTGAAGTCTTTTTATAGTCTCCTGTTTTCTTTTTTTTTTTTTTGTGGAAATATCCAGAATTTTTCTCCCTGGGAGGAGAGACCGAGTCGAGCCCTGAAAAATCAGGAAACAGAGTAAGTGTCGAAAGAGTCCATGTGTACAATGTTTGTTTTTAAATACTCAGAAAGTGAAGAAGATGCTGCACCAGGCGGCTCAAACGCAGCAATCCAAATCTGCTCCTGGCTCGGTTTAAAGCATTTTACCTCAGACATCAGCTGAGGACTCTGGGAGTGCAGAGAGGGAGAAGGTGAGCATTGATG
The DNA here is from genome assembly GCA_037902135.1 of Cetoscarus ocellatus. NCBI lineage: Eukaryota > Metazoa > Chordata > Actinopteri > Labriformes > Labridae > Cetoscarus > Cetoscarus ocellatus. The sequence continues at coordinate 179,225 of JBAMNC010001213.1, forward strand.
CTCTTTCGTAAAGAAAGAAGCTCTGTCAGAGGAGTTGTGTTCATTCCTTTATGTCCTGTGAGAGTCCTGAGGAGGTTTCTGCTGAGTCAACAGAGCTAAGTGAATCAGAGAGTATCCTGTCAGTTCAAAGCAATGATGAAAATGAAGATCATCTGTAGTAGCTTTATGCCAGACATCCATCCATTGACAATAAGAAGGGGCTAAAATCAGCACCATATACTGCTCCATATCCACACTGACCACTGGAAAACCTCTCACTTCATTCCTTTTTAAAATCCCCTGAAGCGTCCCAAAGCCTGCGACAGAAAAGGACAAACTAGGAGACGAGTTGGGTTAAGTTGCAGCTCTGGTCGTGGTGGAGGAGGGGAGAGGGGCGTCAGGGAGCCCCCGCTGTGGAAAGGCACACCAGAGGAGGAGGGAAGGTGTTGATGATGATGATGTCGGTTGATAAAAACTGGAGAAATTGTTCTTGTTGTTTTGTTGTTGGTGGTGGTAAAGTGTGATTCAGCTCAGAATCAGCATCTCTTCACATCCGAGAGCCTCGCTCTTGAAGGATCTGTGAGAACAGAGAGTAAGCCCACATCCAACCAATCAGAGAAATCTTTGCTGGCACGTACATCAATCAAAACCTTCAACATGGCAGCCCACTTGATGGTGACTTTGCATCACAGCAGCCTGCTTTATGTGACCAAAGTCACCACAATGACAAGGATACCGTCATTTTGGAGGAAGACAGTATTGGAGCTGCAGTATGACAATGTGAGTGTATACTCGAGCTTCTGCTGTTGTGAAGAGTTGGTCCTGAGGCTACTGTGGTAAAACCAGTGCCTCAGTTTAACAGTGAAACTTACCAAGTTCTCCTCTTTACAAAATCAGACGTGCCCATTTAGTTTCTGATTTATTAAAATCAGCCCCTTGGTCAATGTGGGACATGCCTCGTGATTAATGTGTAAACAAACGGTGCACAAAGAGGAAGAGCTTTTAATGCTTGCCCATGTCTACAGCAAACCACAGGGGACACCAGATAGCATGCTAACTTATTACAATGTGGACGTGTCCGCAGAGAAACAGTAAACAATGAAAGTAGAGAGCATTAAATTCAACTGCTTGAACGAGCTGAACTCAGTTCTGGGATTTTAAAAGACTTTTTGAATTAGTCGATGTTAAGTCCTGTGATGATCTGCTGTAGAGATGGTGAGTAATGCTGACCTGTTGCTGTTTTCATGGTATTTTGTTCCTGTGCAGAAGTGACTCTGAGATCCAAAACATTGTTAAGTAGTGTATTGTTATCAGACTGGTTGCCTGGTAGCTGTAATGCAATTATTGTTACAACTTCTGCTTGTACTACCACCTCTTTAAGGCGATCTATTGTGCCAAAAGAGAGTGATTGCTGTGTTCATATATGCAAAAGAACTGGGCCAAACACAGAACACCCACTTCTACCAGGAAAAAAATCTCCCAACTGATCTAGGTGTGAAAATGACCTGAGGAAGTGTGACCATGGGGCTGGGTGATCCTTAATAATGACTTCTGTTCAGCAGATTTCTCACCTTGGCCTTCTCAGTGGGCTCAATGACGATGCCGTTGGTTGAGTTGTTTAGCTCCCGGGAAACTACACATAGAAACTCTGCCTGGTCCTCGTTTCCGTAGTTATAAGAAGAGCCGATGCTTATAAGCTGAAACACAGTGGTTAAGAAAGAGCAAAGGGTAATTTTTGAGAGTCGTCTATGGGGGAGATCACCTTCAATCTGGAAAATCTACATTCTAGGAAATATTCTAATTTTAAAGCTACTTTCTTTTCTGCTTTCAACTTCAGAGAGAAGCATATCATTAGTAGCAGCTTAAAATACCCATATTACTAGTGGTCCTCTTTCAACAAACTTGTTCATACAATACATTTCAGTCCTCCTGTTCCCCCTGAACAGCTGTGTAACCCTGGCCACAGATGTTCAGGTACATTTCTGATAAATTATGGAGTGTTTATGTACTTCTTAAACCAAAATTAGCTCTAATACAGTTAAACAACAAGTTTATAAAGCAAAGGAGGGAAAGGCTTCATTTTCTGCACCTGTTCAAACTTCCAGCCGTCCGACATGGTGGAGACCATCTGTGTGAGTTCTTCCTCTTGGCACTGAAGTACTCGGTACACATGCTTCACCGGGCCCTGAGGGACAAGACAAAACAGCATCAATAATCTGCACAAACACACATTAAAACAAAAGGTATTTTTGGTTCTGTTTGTCCCAGAAAAAGTTCTGGTTTACAGATTTATCCTGCAGTTTTATGCTCAGTTAATTTGGCTTGATCACGTCACTGTTTCTGTACCTGAGAAGTCCGGTTCTCATTGTCCCGTATCCTCTCTTTGACCAGCCGCACAAGGGATGCAATGTTGTAAAACTCGGCTTCCTCAAGAACACCTTTAAAAAAAAAAAAATCAAACTCAATTTCTTGATCTTCATACATCAAAAAAAGAGTGTATGGATAAAACTTTATATCTTGCACCTGGAAATTAAAACTTCTCACCTTCCTCAGCAAGATTTTTATCCATGATGAGTTTTCCGTGCCGGAGGTAATTCAGGATGGGGCCGAAGTATGTGGGGTCCCTGTCAATCAGGTAGGCTCCTGTTTCATCCTGTAAGATGGACAATAAGGGTTGAGGAATCTAAGGATTGGTTTGTCCTGCCTTTGACAAAAAGATAGAGCTGGGAGTTACAAATAACAAGAAACAGCAACAGGACTTAGAAAACCCTTGGTTGTGTTTATAATCTAAGATTTATCCCCTCTTCCTTACATTGAGAGTGGTCTGTATGGATTATTAAAAAACACTACTTTAAGACCTGGGGGCAGAGGCGTGTATGATAAAATGCAAATCAGAAAAATTTGCTGGAGCAAGACCATAAGGAGATTTTATGAACCAATAAAAAAATGTTACAACCAATTCTAAAAGATACTGGCAGCCAATGCAGTAATGTGAGCTCTCTTTCTGGTCTTTATCACCATCCTTGCAGCTGAAAGTTGGAGCAGCTGAGGCTGTGAAATATTAAGTGCTAATAAATATAATTCTGTTAATAAGCAATGCTACACTGATCTGATTTTCAAAAGCCTGTAATAATCACAAGGCAAAAATTTTAATCTGTCTAAAATCCTTTGCACGTTATCAAATCTGAAATAGATTTTTGTAAAAATGCCTCCATATTTGAACTGTTCTTCGTGTCAGTATCCTGTGTTCACATTAGTTGTCCATCTATCATGTACTAGAGCAGTAAAACATCCATCTCTTTGATCCACAATGCATGAAGGTATTTGTTTTTGGAGAAGTGACCATGGGAAAATAGTCCAGCTTTGTTATTGCCGGTCCTACAGTCAAGCAACAAATTCCTAAACAATCAGCATTGGGTCATTCATAATTTTTCATCAAACTCTTGCCAAGGACAAGTCTTTTCAGTGTGTCGCATTTACATTGGGATCTTCATTTAGTTTCTTTATCATGGTTAAAAGGTGTGTTTATGGTGTCTGCAAGAGCAACTGAAAAAGGTTCACATTATAATCCAGAAGCATTTTCATCCTGTAAACTAAAACTGAATGTTAATTATCAAAGGAAAAAATCTTTTAGGTTTGATTCTGTGGATCACCATAATATTGAACAATGCTATTGCACATTGCAAGTTTTCTTATATCATGCAAAGCTACATGGCATTAAACAAAAATATATATAATGATTTTTACAATAATCACATTGAAGTTTGTAATTATGGTATTGTCACTTGTGACATAAAACTGGTAAGATATAATATTATTAATGACCATTTAACTAAAAAAATAGAAAGACAGGATATTTCATCCATGTCTCCTAGCCATAGAAGTAATAACAAAAGTCTGCAAAACAACATTACTCCCACCAAGTATGGTACTGTAGGCTTTGCTGCCACTTGTCTATTTGTACGCTTGTGTGTTAGCAAGATAACTCAAAAGTTCTAGCCAGATTAAATGGAGGATGTTAGTCATGGCACAAGATTTTGGTGGTGATCCGAATGTCGATGCTGATCCAGGAAATTTTTTTAAGAATTTGTTAACATCACAAGAGAGGGCAGTTTTCACATTTTCAATAATTCCACAAGTTCTCAACAGATTTTGATTACAGTTTTAGGGCATGATGGTCATGGAACACGGGAGAAGTGGTTAGATTTTGGTGGTGTTCCTATTCTGGATGTGAATCCAGGAAATTTTTTCAAGGATTTTTAACAGTGTGAGATCGGGCAGTGTTCCACGTTTTCAACAATAACTTGCCCAACAATGTTGGAAATGCCTTGGCAGAGGTTTATGCTGTCTGAACACTTCTAACTTTGGAATTGTGACACCAATTGGTTATTTCCTTGCAGGAAACCATGGTAGGATATAATATTATGAATCACCATTCAGCAAAAAAAAAAAAACCAAAGATATGATATCACTGTTCAGCAAAAAATACAAAGATATGATATTTGGTCCGTTTCGCCCAGTCCTAGAAGAAACAATAATACAAGCCTGCAAGACTTTCTGAACATTTGTATGTGGGTAGGACAATATTGTTTTTATTAATATGTCTTATTTGAAAAAAGGTAAAGTAAAGACTAAAGTGGTGATATTATCATACTCAAACACATAGTCTTTAGACTATAGAAATTTCTGATAACTCAAACATGTAGAAATGACAATTTTCCATTTTTGTCTAACTAGATGTTTCCATATAGTTAGATTTTACCTGCTATAGTGTTAACGTGTATTATTCTAGTCCTGTGACAACTACTTGGTTTATCCTACCTTAAAAATACAGATAGACAATAACGTATGTTGCCATTTAGCCAAGTAATATCGAGATCCGATTATTGGTAAATACCGTCCAGTGGTGGGATAGACACCGCATCAAAGTGGTAAATTCCGGTATCATGGCGCTTTTTGTGACTTTGAGTACTCACTTTATCGGAGTCCAGGTCGGGGTCTTCCTGACAAAGTCTGAACAGGAAAGATTTGGGGTCTCTGCACAGCGTCTGTTTGGTTGTGATGAAATAAGTCCCACCGACGTTCAGACGAACCCAGCGGGAGCCCGGCTTGTCCGCGGGTTCGGATGGGGAGCTCGGGTTGCTCTTCCCCGGGAACCCGTACGTCGACCGCCCGCTTCCACCTCCGCCGCTGCCGCTCGACACCCCGCCGGGGCTGAGCTGGCTGCCCCGCGGAGGGACCATGAGAGTGGGCGAAGCCAGGCGCATAGAGCCGCGGACGTCGCGGTGCTCGGGCTGCTCTATGGGGCCAGTGCCGCTCGGTTCCACTACATGCAGTTCAGCCATGTTTTCTGTTAGGTCTGAAATACACACGCAGCAGGTTTAGCTAACGACACACTGCGGGGAAACAATTTCTCTGAGTCGATTTGTAAACACAGCGAGGATATTTTTCTCCGTCAGGGAGGCTCTCATCAGGGCGTTGCTGCTCACACTCGACCGCCTCCACCTAAAACCACGAATATCAGGAGAAATATAAGGATATTAAAGACGGAACGGCGTTATCTGAATCGCGTTTAATCGTTTCTTACGATGATATATTGCTCATTCTTGTCTATTCAAACGTTAATCAGAGAAAGGCAATACTTCCGGGTTGTAACGTGATTACTGTTTACTTCCGCTATGCATTTCAAAATAAAAGCATATTTCGTCCCCTTTTTTAATTGCGGACTTGAAGATCTTGAACCTTGGTTTTAGCAAGAACTAGAAGTGCTCCAAAAGCGCAAACCTCAAGGCATTTTCAACATCGTCAGGCAAGTTATTGGCAAATATTTGGAATACTCTCTTATCCCGTAAGGTTTCAGATCATTAAAAAAAGAAATCCTAGATTCAGATTCTTACACCCCCAAATATGATCGCGTCTTCCTTGTGTCATGATCAACATTGAAAAACTGAAATTTTTATGAAAATCTCGTCATAAGTTTTTTAAGTTATCTTGCCAACAGTCAAACAGACAAAGACATTATCTCTATGGCAGAGGTTGATCTAAAACAAAGGTCATTTTCCTGCTCGGGGCCGGCTGCAGGGCTACCGGGCTGGGGAGGCGTGTTCTCCATCTGCTGCCCGAGAGGGTGGGCACCCACATCAGGTCGCGAGGAGCTCGGGGGGGAGGGGCTTTGTTTGAATGTTGTGTTTATAAACAGTAACGAAAAATCCTGCAGAACCTACCTTTAATAAATAATTGCCTGAAATTAGGTGTATGATAAACACACCCATACAAGATTTTAGTATTTAATCTTAAATAAAAACACATCTGATATTGCCTGCTTTTGAACTTTAGAGTGTTGTTGTGTGTTTTAAAAAGGATGGTTGCTAACAAACTGCTAAAAAGGACTACAAAAGTGATTCCAGTTGATCTCGGAAATGGGATGGTCAGAGTTGCAAATTAGAGAACTTTACTGGGAACGCCCTCTTTGGTCAGAATTTCCCACTTCGAAGTCAGACATCCCTCAGCTACCCTGACTTTGCAAGGTCTTCGCTGGAACTTGTCTAGCTGGTATATGATGTAATTCCCACTCCCCTCTTCCCAGTTCGGATGTAAATGGAAAACATCATAATGCAATAATTTCTGATCATTTTTTGTAATCAGTCATTCATACACTATAGCCACAGTCACGAGGACCATCCTGATCAGGTCACTTGTTAATGTGGAAATTCTCAAACAAGAGATGACAACACGACATTATAGTTGGAAATATTGTAACTGCTTCTCAGTCAAACCGCGATGTTGCAGTCCCAGAGTAGCACATAGCTTTTAATGACCATGGATTAACTTTCAGCTTAAAAAATCATGAAAGTTAGATAAGTTTTTCCAGATTATCACATTGAACAAAACATGCAAGTTTTACAGTTTTTTTGTTCACCACAGAACTCGGATGAGCAATGATCCAAGACCACAGTGAAAACAATCCCATAAACTTTTAGTGAAAAGAACCAGCGATGCAATGCTAAGTGATATGTTTGCACACAAAAATGTCATATCTTTATCACTCTAGTATCGAGGAACTTAAGATAAAAAATAAACCAATATGAAGTGATAAACTGCTTTTTGATTTAAAGGTACTCAGACAATTTGCGCCAAAATGGTTTGATTTGAATCATATTTTGGTTCAATAATAAAATACAATGTTTGCAAATACGTCTTTGCGTTGAAAAGTTGCACTTGCAGGATTTTCTAACAGAGAAGGTGGTGGATATGCACACAAACAGCAAAATAATAACAACTGCTATTATTAGGCATTAGGTTTGAATAAAAAACATGTAAATTAAAAGAATAAATGAATTAAATAGATGAATATATATATGCATGAATGAATACCAGAGAAGTAAATACTGAAGTACACAACCAGGTATTTGCAATCTGAAAAAAATTGCAGCAAGGACAAAAATCCAATAAACAGGGTACAGAGTTCAAAACAACAAAATGTAGACATGTCAGCATCACATCTTTTTGTTGTGATCCTGTCTGGCTCAGATAAGCAGATTGTAACTTTTTTTTTTTTTTTTAAGTTAAAATGCTAAAAGCCAGGACAGATCAAGAGGTTTTTAATAACAACAAAGAGGGTTAATGTTTCTTTTGCTAGGGTTAAAATTGTTTTATTTCTCTTGTTGACAAATATGTGGAAAAATTTAAGTAAGGATAAGTTGTAGAATAGTGGCTGGTCCAAACTGAATATAATGACTTTTTGAGGTGGATATAGCATTACACACAAGTCTTAATACAATGTGAATAATGAGTCTTTGTTCACTTTATGTTTTATCACAGTTTTTCTATTTAACAAAAAAAAACACAACACTGAAGTCAAAGGATGATGAATCACAACTATATCTTAAAACAATAAATACTTAAAAAAAAATTGTGATGCATTTTTTTAATTAACCTCATAAAAAGCTGCACTCAAGGTCGCTTAATTTTCTGGGTTGAACAAGAACATCAAACACATTAAGCATATTAATGTGTTAATCATAGGGTAGAACAGTGGCCCAACAGGTTATAGCAAGAAGATTGCTGTGTGGCCCCCCATGTTGACCAGAGCCTTGCTGGGTGGAGGTTGCATGTTCTCCCCTTGTCTGAGTGGGTTTTCTCCAGGCAGACTGGTTTCCTCCAGACCAAAAACATGCTCATTAGGTTAATTGGTGACTCTAAATTGACCTTAGATATGAGTGTAAGTGTGAATGGTTATCTGTCTCTCTATGTGGTCCTGTGATTGGCTGGTGACCAGTTCAAAGTGTGGCTGTGCCCCCCAAAAAAGGGTTGAGAGGCATTGATAATGCATGGCTGGATGGATGGATGATCACATCCCTCACATCCCACCTCATGAAGGCCCTGGAGCGACTGGTCGTTGCCAACCTGCGCCCCCTGGTGAGCTCGTCCATGGACCCACTGCAGTTTGCATACCAGACTGGCATCGGAGTGGACGACGCCATCATTTTCCTCCTCCATCGAGCTCTGTCCCACCTGGAGTCGCCTGGGAGCTCTGTTCGGGTCCTTTTCCTGGACCTCAGCTGTGCTTTCAACACCATCAGGCCGGCCATCCTGAGGGACAAGCTGGAGCTCTCTGGTGTGGACCAACATCTCACATGCTGGATTGTGGACTACCTCACCAAACGCCAACAGTATGTGAGGACCCGGGACTGTGTGTCAGAGACTGCCCTCTGCAGTATAGGGGCCCCCCAGGGAACAGTGTTGGCGCCGTTCCTCTTCACCCTCTATACTGCAGACTTTTCCCACCTGTCACCCACCTGCCACCTCCAGAAGTTCTCTGACGACTCTGCCATCATCAGCCTCATCACAGATGGGGACGACCAGTCGTATAGAGGACTTATCCAGGACTTTGTGGACCGGTGCCAGCAGAACCACCTGCAGGCGCCCCCACTCCCCCCCATCACCAGTGAACATCCAGGGAAGGGACATTGAGATTGTGACATCTTATAAGTACCTGGGTGTTCATCTAAACAATAAACTGGACTGGACTCATAATACTACCGCACTTTACAAAAGAGGACAGAGCAGACTCTATCTGCTGAGGAGACTGAGGTCTTTTGGGGTGCAGGGGGCACTCCTGAAGACCTTCTATGACTCTGTCGTGGCCTCGGCAGTCTTCTATGGAGTGTTCTGCTGGGGGAGCAGCATCACAGCAGCTGACAGGAAGAGACTGGATAAACTGATAAAGAAGGCCAGCTCAGTCCTGGGATGCCCTCTGGAACTGGTGGAGGAGGTGGTGGAGAGGAGGACTACAGCCAAGCTGTCCTCCATGATGGACAAAGACTCCCACCCCCTCCAACACACACTCACTGCGCTAAGGAGCTCTGTGAGTGACAGGATGCTCCACCCGAAGTGTGTGACGGAGAGGTATCGCAGGTCCTTCCTTCCTGCAGCTGTCAGACTTTACAACAAAAACCTCTCCAGTGTGCAATAAACCATATTTATATGTGATACCTAAAATGTTTCACTGCAAAAATACCAAACATGTACATAGCCACCATATTTATATTATAATATCTCAAATCTCAACCTGTAAAATATCAACATGTACATAACCATCTGTTAAACAACAAACATGGACATACGGACTGTAAATATGCCACTGCCTATTTAGTATATACTTTTTAAAAAATTTTATTTCTATTTTTATATTACTGTATTTGATTTGTAATTACCTTATTTTTCAGTATAATGCTTCTTTCTTATATTTCTGTTGTATCCTGCTGTATATTTTGGAATTTCCCCCTGTGGGACTAATAAAGTAATATCTTATCTTATATGTATGTCAGAAAATTTGGAAGATTCAACTAATGTTTAATTATATGTAGTTTGTTGTTTCAGTATAATGTGCTTATTGCAAAAACAGGTTTACTGGATGTTTTTTATTAGAAATTCTTAAGTGAAATTAAAAAAAAAAGGGGGGGGGGGGGGGGGGGGGGTGTTAATGTGTTCTCAGCAATCTCTCCCACTGTATACATTTGCAGCCAGTCTATAGTCAAGCTCGGTGACATCTCCTTTCACACAGGCCCTCATTGTGCCCCTGTCGCTTTACATCGTACCACTCTCTGTACATTGTGTCGTCCATTATGGCTCTTCATGCATGACTTGGGCCTTTTTCCAACACCTCTTTGCCGCCTCTGTGTGGTGCCGCTGGACTGCTGGGCTAGGCTGGCAGGGCTGGGGCCTGCTCAGCCCGCATCACGACCCTCGCAGTCGGCCATGTCAGTCTCCTCCCCCCGCGGGAGGGCGGGAGGAGGCTGCTGAAGCTCCGTGACGAGCGGCAGCGCAGACCTCCGCGGACTGCAGCCACTGCTGATCGGCTGTCATCAAGGAGGGACCGCACCTGGACAGAGAGGGGCCGACGGGGGCAGGAGGACCACGTCAAACAGTGAAGAGAGGTGATTCTTTTTCCATTTTCAGTGTTAAGGAAATTTGTAGACTAACTTATATTTATTAGCTTGAACCGCTTCCTCCTAGCTCCGTAAGTGTATCCAGTGATATGCAGTAGCCGGTGTAATGGTGGACAGAGTTACCGTGTTTACTGGCGCCTGTCAGCCGAAAGTGGTTAGTGGTTGTCGTAGTTTTAACTGATGTGTTTAAGACAGAAACTGTCCTAGAGGAAACATTTGACGTGAAAACTTAAATTATTCACGATTTACGCGTGCTTGACATTAGAATAGTGAAACGTAGATACACTCGTTTGCTCCGTACGTTGAAGACGTAAAGTGCTCGACGGCCAGTAAAGTTTACGACACT
>JBAMNC010001213.1:195000-292825 GCA_037902135.1 Cetoscarus ocellatus
CGAAGATATATATACATGTCTTTTAAATGTTTTCCATACAAAAATGTGTCCATGCACTATCTGCTAACCCAGCATCATGATGAAAACCCTCCTTTGCCGTTGTCGCTTGCTCCACCTTTTCAGAAAATGTGTCTGCTTGAATTTTTTCGCTGGTGATGTTCCTGAGTCAGGGTTTCAGCTCACTGACTCAGCAGTCAGTGGGCTGAAACCCTGCTGCTATCCCTGAAAACAATAGAGCACAGCACCATAAAGCTGAAGCCACATCAAAGTCCTGAAAGGGGCAGAGCTCATGAGGGTATAAAGCGACAGACACCAAAACAGCCTGTTCTGAGCAGGGCTGAAACTGAGGGGTTGAAAAATCTGATATTAGTGGATTTTCATGTAGGGACTTTCAAAAGTATGTTCTGGTGACACCTGAGACTACTGTGGACTTGCCGAACATAAGTCTAATGTGAGACCTTAAATCAAACAAGAAAGCTTTTTTCAAATTTTTGTAATGTTCTATTCTTCTAATCTATTCTTTGATTATTTATATACTGAAAGACAATCATATTATGTGTAACGTTACCCCCCTTGAGCAGGAGCTAGACAAACACCTGGACTGTTAGCATAAATGGTAAATGTGCAGTGTCCATTGTGATCCGTATTTTGTTTGCACCTGGACTCCATTTCTGATGTTTTCAAGTACCTAAAGGAGTAATGAGGCCAACAGCAGCATAGGATTTACCCCAACTGTAAGCATGCCAGCACAATAGAGCACAACAATGGGGCATTGGCGGCGCAGTCTGATAGTGCGCTTGGTCAGTAATCGGGGGCCCAGCTCCGGGCGTCACATGGCGATGTGTCCTTGGGCAAGACACTTAACTCCACTGATGTGTCAGTGGCGTGTAAATGGATATGAAAGGTCTTGAATGTATAAGTTGATACTAGTGGATAACTAACATAGTGAGTGAACGTGAAAGTGAATGGGTTTGAATGGATAGATGTGACCTGTGGTGTAAAGCTGCTTTGAGTTGTCAAATGACTAGCGCTATATAAGCTCAAGCCCATTTACAAATACCAAGACTGTTTGGATTCATTATAAATGTGCATTGTCCTTGGTAGTAATCAGTATTTTGTTGGCAGCTGGACTCCATTTCTGATGTCTTCATGTACTTCAAGGTGTAAGATGGAGGGTAAACAGTATAATATACGCCTCTTTGTGAGCAGGCCAACAGGATAGAGCACGACAAAGACCAGGACTGCTTGGATAAATGATAACTGTGCCGTGTATTTGGAGATCAGTATGTTTACATTAGCTGAACTCCATTTCTGATGTCTTTATATTCTTGAAGTGGTCGTGAAGCCAATGGCAGGATAGCAGTAAAGGATACCCCCTTATGAGCGCAGATAATCAAGAAAAGAAGAGAATGAATGGAGAATGAAAAAGACTGGGACTAATTAGATAAATGTTAAATGTGGAATGTCCTTGGTAACATGTTGTAGGCAGTTGGACTCCATTGTGATGTCCTCATGTACTTACAGTGGTAGTAAGGCTGACGGCAGGATAGCATGATAGGATGTGCCTTCATGTGAGCAGATCAATGGGATGGATCATGACAAATATAAAATGAAGAGTATGGCTCCAGCCTACTCTATCATGAAGTGCCTTGAGATAACACTTGTAATAAACTGGCGCTATGCAAATAAAGATTGATTGACTGAAAGACAGGGACTGCTTGAATAAATGATAATTGTGCAGTGTATTTGGTGATTATTATGTTCTAGGCAGTTGGACACCATTGTGATTTCCTCATTTACTTAAAGTAGTAGGGAGGCCGACAGCACTATCAGATGCATCCATTTGTGAGCAGGCTAACCGGATGGTGCATAACAAAGACTAGGACTGTTTGGACACATGTTAAATGTTGAGTATCTTGGGTGATAAGTATGTGATTGTCCTCTTTAGAATTGATTTTAAACTTTTAATGTTTGTTTTTAAAGCCTTTTCATGGCCTCGCCCCATTGTATTTATCTGAGCTTTTGGCTGCTCGGGAGCCTGGTAGAGCTCTGAGGTTGTCTAACCAACTTCTGCTGGAGGTGCCCAGGTCAAACTGCAAACACAGGGGTGACCAAGTCTTTTCTGTTGCTGCTCCCAGGCTCTGGAATAAGCTCCCCACTGAAATGCGTCTCATTTCTGACCTCGCCTCTTTAAATCCAGAAACCTATTTATTTAGGATGGCTTTTAATACCCAGTAGCGTGGTGACATTTTTACTTTTACTTTATTTTATTTTGTATTTTATTGTATTGTGTTTTATTGCTTTTTATTGCTTTGCGTTGTTTTTGTCTATTCCTTTTAATTTACTAGCTATTGCAAAGCACTTTGGTTCATCGAAAGGGTTGTTGTAAAAGGCTGTATAAATAAAGAACATTTACATTTTTACATTTACATTTCTTCATGTACTTAAAGAGATAGTGAGGTCAATGGCAGGGTCGTATAAAGCCTTTGGTGAGGTCTTGAGGCTGTTGTGTGGATGGAGGGATACATTTTAAGATGAGGGCTAGTGTTATGAGTCACTGGACCTGAACACTAGTTATGTGAACAGAGGTGCTGGAGAAGAAGATGGTTGCCACAATCAGAGTGAAACAACAGATTGATTGTCAGAAGAGACAGAGAAGAGACTTAAAATGTTGCTCCAACAGGATGATCCGTCAAACTATGCCCTGGCAGAACATTAAAACCACTCAATCTGCTATATATAACTGGATGTTTGTTCGGTTTTGTCATCCCTTAGGTCGCTGCAGCCACAGTGACATGGACGGCAGGAGTAACTTTACAACCTCCAGAGCTAACAGAGGAGCCTCATCTCAACTGTGGAGCAGAAAATGACGCACAGAAATGGAATCAGAGGGACGAATGATCGCTGTCTCCACCCAGAGGCTTGCAGGCTGGAGGAGCAGGCCAACGGGATGGAGCACGACAAAGACCAGGACTGTGAGTCTGAGGAGGGGGGACACACAGAGCCACGCAGACACTCCACGGCTGGACCGGGGGTGGTCACGGCTCCGGATGGAGGATGGGGGTGGGTGGTGCTGGTTGCCACCATCTTAGTCCTGGCTCTGACGCTGGCATTCCCGTCTTGTGTGGGGATCTTTTACACAGACCTGCAAAATGAGTTTCACGCCTCCAACAGTGAGACATCCTGGGTGCCCTCAATCATGACGTCAGTGCTGCATGCAGGAGGTAAAGTTAACAAACAAGACCCTGTTTACATTGATCTTTATTTAGTTAATGGTTAATCGGAGAAACCAAGTCCAGTGCTTTATGAATAACCAGAATTATTGGGGTTAATTATTCATGTTTTAAATTCATTTTGCATGACAGTCTTAAGTTCAACATTTGCCCTGTTTTTACATGATTTACAGTCTTTTATCTCTCCTTAAAGGGCTGGTAAGTATAGACTCATAGCTGATTAGCAATACACAATACAATGTATACTATAGATGGTTGCCCCAACACCAAATTAAAAACTTTGATATGATTCTTGAAGAAATTATGCAACATGTATACCCTCAGAGTTTGATTACATCCTTAAACATGAAGAGGTAAGTATTGTGTTTTCGGTGTTTAAAGTGCTTGGATTTGAGAGCTTGAAAGTGCACAAAACTGTTATTGTATGACTCTCAAGTTGAAAATAGCCATCAGACTGAACAATTCAGTAATTATATAGAGAAACTTGAGACATCAGAAAGTTATTCACTTAAAATAAGTTCAGGGAATCATGAAATGATGTCAAGAGAAAACATAATTTCTCTTGAGAGAATCAAAAAGTAACTAATTAAACATGAGGTATGAGTGGAATGTTTTAATGCCTTATCATTACAATCACATTTAAATGAAAAATCAATAAATATTAAGTTATTTCTTTGGGTACTTGTTTTACATACACACATATTGACATTCCTGAAATATGTCATCTTCCAGACTAGTGGTCACAACATATTAAGCTTGCTAACTTGAGCCCAAAAATTTGACTACTCAAATGTTTTTCAATTTAAGTAATTTTTTTTTTCATGTTTTCCATTTAGTTCTTGTTTTGATGCAATGAAAAGATAACATTATATTTACATGAGCAGCATATATTGAACACATTTTATTGTTCTTTTCACTGTCAAATCCCAATATGCAGCCTCTGATAGCGCTTCTATATACTTGGGTTGTTTTAGTTTCCAATCTGGGACCATGCAAGTACTTCGCTCAGTTTTGCGTATCAACTTGGTTCCAATCAAGCTAAGCTGAGACGTGAGTCAGGGGTATCAGACACAGAAATGAACTGCCTCCAAAGGACTTCCAAAACTTTCCTCTGCTTTAGACATAGTGTTGTTTTGCTGCTTGTAACCGTCTTTGGAAAGAAAAATTCTCCTGACAATGAAGAGAAGACATGCAATAGCTGGCAGCTCTATCACATCTTTTTCTCCCTCCGTGTTGAGTGGATGCCAGAGCACTTTAGCACCACCTACCTTGAAGAGGTACTGACAAAATCTATACTGTAACGGTGGGTAGTATCCAAAGTGTGTAGAGTAGATACCACAAATTAAAAAGTACTATAATTGCTCAGAAGTGCAAAGCAGATCATGAAAAAACACATTTTATTAAACTGAAAAAAGGAAGAGAGAATAAATTGTGAACACTTGACAGATTTGAATGGGAATTTGATTTTAAATTGAAGTATGATCCCCAGAATCTGATTCAAACTATTCAGATTATAACATTTTGGAAGATTCACCCCAATATTGATCAATTTATATGTTTTTAATTACCAAAAATTGTAGAGAAATTCGTGCATGCTGTCTTTGTTTTAGTTTCTGTGGAAGACGGATTTATTTACACTTTTAAAATGTGCTTCAAAATAATGAAATGTCAATTATTTAAATGGTCTGTTTTATCAAAAAGTAGAGAAATTTGGTTAAACTATGACCCAAGGGAGAAGGAGCACCGTCTAAATTGCACAAATACGTCCGAAAGATTCAGAGAAGAAGGTTGAATTGGTTCTAATGAACCAGCTTTGTTCCCAAACACATTTTTGTCTGCCATTTTTGATCATTTGAAAAAGCATAGAACTCAATATTTGGTGTTTAGGAATAGTATTTTACTGCAGTGGCATTAAACTGGTGTCCATGTTATCTGATAAATGAATAATAAAATATTTCCTTATTTTGAGTAAAATAAAGTCATAAAATGAAAATTCCAAATAAAGACTAAGCATTTGAAATGGATTATATTGAGGTCATCAAGCACATTAATTTTGCTATATTGAGGTCATGAAGCACATTAGTTTTGTGAATCTTACTCTTAGTTTTTCAACTGAGCATTAGGCCTCTTTTTTTTCCTCACAGCGGCAAAAAATAAACTATCAATAGAATTAATGTTTTATCCTGTAATGGAGTTGAATATGTATCTTTTAATCTTAAAAGCTCCATTTAGTAGGTCTGTAATTACCTCTACTAGTAAAACTGTCAGAGGAGTTAAATTTCACTTGCCCTTTAACGCCTCTAAGCCTCAGTGTAATTTAAGTTTCTACCTGCTGTTGTTATTCATGGGAAATTTGAGCCTCTGAGGGAGTACTGGGGATGTTTCTAAAACCTTCCTGCTGTGCTTGGTGTTGATTAAGAGAACATAAATCCATGAGAAACTGTAGTACAGTCCGCTCATTACTCACGACACAGAGGGCCCACGGTAGGCCTCACATTGAGAATTCCAGGTTGCAAGAAACAATAATGAAATAAGAACAACATTGTGTAAATCCAACGGGGGGGAGGGGTGCAATATTTCCTTATCAGATCTAATGATGGTAAAATATCTTGGATTGAGTCTGTACTTATTTAGAAAAGCAAAACTAAGTAAGAGAGGAAGATGAACATAAGAGTAGGAGACGACTGTACAGCTCTTCCTCTGTCAGGGGAATTAAACATAGTATGTGCTAAAAATTCAGCTTCTGGGGGGGGCTCAATCAAAACAATAGCAAAAAATGAGATAAAGGGCAGCAAAGAATCAGGTGAGTGATCCCTTGCAGCTTAGACAATAATATTGTTATGTTGGGTTACACTTAACCTTCACTTTCATAAATGTTGCCATCATATTTGAGCAATATAGACAATGGACTTTTTTTATTGGTTAAAGATGGGAATTGATAAGATTTTATTGATATCAGTGCTAGTAACGATCCTGCTAATCGATCCAGTTCTTTAATGATTCCCTTATTGATTCCTGCAGATTTTCCGTGTGGGCAAATATTGGCCTGTAGATTTTCAGTGGCAACAATGTCTAACACACATGTCACAGCATAGATAACTGCTTCTGCAAGTTTCTGGTGTTTCCACTCACTTAAGGTTGTGCAGTAGGCGCCTTTTGTAAAAAACTAAGCCACAATTCTGACCACTTCTGAACCCTGTCAGTCGAAGGAATTGATTAGCAAAAAGACTTGTGATATCGATACTTTGATGGAGCTGTTAACGTTTCTCAACTGGAATTGGTTTTCGATTCCCATCCCTAGTTAAATATCTGCCTGTGGATCATCAAGTTTCTTTACTTTGGTACCACTGATCAAGAAAGTAATGGAGATTTTATTATCGTCCAAAGTTTGGCCTTCAAAAGTATGGAAAATTTTGTCACCCTGGTGAAATTAACATCAATGATTGTTTGCTACAAGCAGAAAAGCTATGAGCTAGGAAAAACAAACTGCAAAATCAAACTTCCCTCAGTTGTAATCCCCCATGACACCCTACAGCATCTTCATCAGGTATCTCAGGATCATGGTGTTTCACCCTTTAACCAGTATGCCTCATCTGAATGGGGCAGCAAAAGCTTGTTTAGCCTTCACTTGCTGCAGGGTTCCAACTGTGACTGTCATTAGCCACAGCCACCTTGAGCTGGTCTCAGTTGTGGTGGATATCTCCCTTAT
The DNA here is from genome assembly GCA_037902135.1 of Cetoscarus ocellatus. Lineage (NCBI taxonomy): Eukaryota > Metazoa > Chordata > Actinopteri > Labriformes > Labridae > Cetoscarus > Cetoscarus ocellatus. The sequence goes on from JBAMNC010001213.1 coordinate 201,943, forward strand.
GCCTGTCTTCAATGCTTGGTCCCAACCCAAGACTTTGTTAGAAGAAGCACAGTAATGCTGATTGAAAGCTCTGCCAGCCCTCCTCAAAAGGGAAAAAGCCGGTGTCACCTCTTATGACCTCTCCCAACAATTCCTTGACCTTGAGGCGGGTTCTGGGTGGCTGTTTTGGCACTTGGGATATATGACTGCCGAGCTTTCACCCCCTTTGCTAAGGAGAGAGATTGTTGGGCAGAGTGCTTGGGTCAGCTGTTTATTGGCTTTGACTCTCTGCAGATCCATCCAGTTTTTAATTAAAGGACCTCGTCATGCCTCCATGGATAACGGCCTTCTCCCAGTACTCTGGGCAAGTGGTCAGAATGTGGTTCAACTTCGGGAGAGAGCTGCTCTGTACTTCTTGCTGGAAGGATCTTCATCTTAACCCCAAATCCTTTGATAATACGGGGTTGGCAAAAGGTCTGCCTCAGCCCGCAGGAGATGGTTAGCTTACCCCAGAGGATTTCTCAACACAGCTAATTAGGGCTGGGCAATATGGCCTAAAAATAAAATCACAGATTTTTTTTCCACAACACCTGATTTACGATTTTAATCGAATTTTTTCCCTCTCAAAAAACTCCCAATGACACTAAAAATACATAGATCAAGTTTGCCTTTATGTTGTCAAAATATATTCCCAAAACCAAACAGAATTTCCCTCTTACAGTTAAAGTGTGTGTCATAAAATGTTGATTATGTAGTTCAAACGTAGGCAGGTTTGTCTGCATAAACACTTAAGACTGAGGTATTTTCACAGTTCATTAACATGAAACTCTCTGTTTAATATCAAATCTCATTTAAAAAACAAATACAAGCCTATAAAAGTGCTTGTGCAAACCTGACAAGGCCTACCATGAAAACTGTACAGTTTTTCAAATATTGCAACATCTTACAATTGGACTAAGCCTAAAATAAAAATCTTGATTTTTAATTTTTTTAATCTTTTACAGAAAATAATTTGAATTAATCGATGTGATCGATATTTTGTCCATCCCTACAGCTAATGCACATGTATGTGTTCCCATTGTTTTCTCTGCCCATAGCTGGCAAACAGCTCTACTTTAACGCATTATTCCTCTGTCTCATGGATCCCCCCATATAATGTCATCCTGCCAGTGTTTTGATATTATTTAGACGGCATGTGAGAGTTTTTCTTAATTTTTTTTTTAACAATTAAAACCCAAATGCCAAATATTGGGTGTCTAGGACTTGAATTACTGATGCCATGGTGTTTGCCAGGTAACAGTATTGTTTAATTTTTTCCCAGAATCATGCTGACTTTTGTAGTTCTGAGATTGTGAGAACCATTTGTTATTTCTAAACATAAAAAAATCTTACAGTGCATTGCAAAACAGCTAAAATATGTAAAGCTGTGATTTATGGTCTATCTTCCAACCCTGTTTTTTTAACACATGCTTTCTGTAGTTCCTTTAACCTTTGTACAGAGTATGACTCTTATTTACATGGAAGTTTCATCAGAAACAAGACCTCATTGTAGTGAACAGGGGGTGTTAACTTCACACTTGGCAATGACGACATCTTTCCTCTGAAAAGACTGTAATGTGTAGGAAACAGGCTGTGTAAGAATGTGGGGAGTCATTGTGAAATATCAGGATGCACGTAGGACAGCTGACAAACTATGAAGTAACCGTTAATGCTGCACATATTTAAAAAGATGAATGTTTTGATCTTTCTCTACTGTATTCTACACACTTAATGCAGTCCCAGTTTGAGTTTAGTTTTTGCTAAAGGTGTGTCAGAAGTTTTATTGACAGAATTCTCTGAAGTCTCTGTCATCAGATCAGTCTGAAAACCTTTAAAGGGCAATCTCTTCACTCCTTCACTCTTATCAGTAGCACATGTTAAATATGATGATACAAATATAAATCGCTTTTCTTGATATTTACTCAAATTTTAAGAGATAGAAGTTCCTCTCCTGAAATGACAGAATAAATGAATGTTGTGCAGTACTGCTCTGTAATCACCTCCTAAACAGTTCTGTACTGGTTTGTGCCGTCTCAACATTATTGAACAGCATTTTTTTTCTCTCTCTGTCTAAGAAACATTTACAAGGTTTTTTTTTTGTGCATATTTTTACAATCAGTTCGAAGTTACTGAAATAAACTGATGCAGATCTCTGGATGTTACAGTTACAATGTCATTTAGCAGACTGAGGCTTCATGAAATTGACTTTTGAACTCTAAAATCTTCATCCTTCAGTTCATCCTTTGGTCTGAGTGGTTATTATGCTATCTTTGTAGGTAACATTAAAATAGTTCTCAAGATATTGCATTCACGAGGACTGGCTCAACAGATGGACTACCTGGAATAATGCCTTTGGCCTTGACTGTCCCTGGTCTAGACCAGTGGTTTTTAGTTATTTCTGTCATGCTCTGCTTTTGGTATTGATATTTTTGAGCTCCCCCCTTCCACCACCCTTTACCAAGGAAGTTACTCAAAGGCCAAATTAAACTAAGATTTAAGTACAACCAAACATGTGAATAATATTTTTTTCATGAAGTCTTTCTGTGGTTATGAGAAAATAACTACTGTTATCCAATAAAAATAAATATTCACCCATTAATTGTAATACACATTCCAACCCCCTTCCTATTTAAAAAAATAACTTAGTGGCAACTCAGACACTTATTATTTTGAAGATTTAAAGAAAAGATTTGAGTCCAGAGTAACATTTTAAAGATCTAACAAAATTTGAAATTCCACATCAATCAGCGTCTACAAGAGAGCGCCAAAAGATACCTGTTGTTACACAGTCTTGTAGTTTTTACAGAAATCTCACCTCTGGCATGAACAATAACCAATCACAGTGGATAATTTTTGATTGGCAAATGGGGGTGACCAATCACAGTCTCAGAGGGCCCAAGCTCCAGTTTGGTCACGCAGCTTTTAAGACTCTGAAAATTAAAAACAGATCAGAGATTAGTACGTAACTTTTGATCTTTTTCTGTTTGTCGTCTTTTGGGATTTTTCAAACGACTCATCCTTTTAGCTGCTGCTCTCTGGTTTATGTAGAAATAGGTGAAGTGTGTAATAATGAAGTTCAGGAGTAAAGAGAGCTAAAACACTGATGAGGGCAGTAATAACAACTTTAAGTTCTCAAGATCTTTGAAACAGGAATGCTTTGATCGTAGAAAGTTCCTGATCTGATGGAAATGTGACCAGAATCTGAAGGATTATCTTCATTAAGGAGCACGCAAGTCAGAGCCCTTGTCAGAAAATGACAAGAGGGTCGTGAATTTCTCTGCCAACCTGTATGTGGATTTTATGGTTTGAGAAAGAAACTCAGCAGTCTAAGAAATATAGAGTTTGAAATAAAAGACAGACATGAAAGTAACACATTAATACACAATTCTTATGGAAAATGTGTTTTTGACTTTAAGACTCCTGAAGGATCAGGCCAGCTTTTGGCGTTTTAATGCAGTCAAACATAGAGTACAGGGCAGAGTTGAACTACATCAGAATATTTTAAGCAGTTCACTGGTGCTATAATAAAACAATTGTTCAATTGAAAGTAATGGAAATGTAAGTTAAAATGTATCACTGCAACCTTTCCTTAATTTTTTTTTGCTTAGAAATAACAAATGAAAGATATGGATGGAATAAAACGGTTTGCAAATAAAGATTTTGCCACTTCTTTCATGGAGGCTGAAAGATGTCACTATTTTCCAGCGCGTGAAGAACAGCAGATAAACTAAGAAACTTGATTAAGTCCTTTCTAATATGCAGTTTTTGCTTTTTCACTCATAACTTGTTGCAACATGATTGTACATAATATTTTTTTCCTCATATCATCCAAGCCTAATAGAGAAATCAGCATAAAACAGCTTCAAATCCCTCAACTGTGGCTGTAAGCTCTCTCTAAAACGGCTCAATAAGTTTCAGGTATTATCCCATCAGCACCATGCCGCCCTGTTACCTACCAACAAAGGCATGTGTAGTTTTTCAAGCCCTTTGTGTGACCTTTAACCAATGTAACTCGCTGTATTCAGGCCTGAGCTCTCAGGAAACACAATGTGAAACTTTTTCTATACACACTCAGGATTTATGAGAAGCGATAAAAGCAAAGTGACGTGAGAGAGAATTTGTTTAGCACCCATAATTTCACCCTGAAACTGGTGAAAGAAATCTGTTAAATGGGTCAACAAAATGCTACGCCTTCATTCTACAACACCAGAGCTTTAAGTGGGGGAGCAAATATGCCTTTACTCATGCTTCAAGTGCTTTTATTCAACAGATTACAGCCTTACACAAATAATGTGAAAAACTGCTTCAGGTATAAGAAAGTCGCCTCACCTGGTTTCTGCTCCAGTATGCATTAAACTAAGAGCATTACATTTGGTCCACAGGTCCTTTCTGCAGTGTGCTGGTGGAGAGATTTGGTTGCCGGGCTACTGTCATGTTGGGTGGGGTCCTGAGTGGGCTTGGAATGGCTGCCAGTTCGTTTACCCAGTCCATCGGCCAGCTGTACGTCACCGCTGGGGTTATCACAGGTCAGCAAACGGCAACACTGACTTGGTGTCTAAGCGGTAACCTGATGACCCAGGTTACACACATCAATACACAACACACAAATCAGTGCACAATCTGTGACACACATCAGTACACAGACAGAAAGGAGCTTTACCAAGAATGGATAAAGAAGCTTTTTTTAATACAATATATTTTTATTAACTTTTCAATTTTTAACAAACAAACAAACAATACATTACAACATACGAACAAGTAAACTTTGGCCACAACAAATACATCCTCACCTCGATCCCTCATGCATAACACACAGAAATGCCCGTAACAAAATATTACACATCTTAAAAATGTGCATGTACTGGTTGCCCTCAGTTCAATACATCAGTACCTGCCAGCAGTGAGATTATGATAAAAGGACATCAACTTTGGGGCAAAATAAAAATTAAGCATACATAAAGATAAATAAAGACGCTTTTATTCTTTTTCAGCAGTGATGTTGGAGCTCTGTGGCATTACTTTCATTGAACATTGGATAAAGTAAGACATCTGTGAAAAAGTGGGAGCTTAACATGCAGGAATGAGCTTTGACTCAGCCACCTGCTTTAAGGACTGTTGCTTCTGCTAGGCCATCGGCATCACAAGATACTTTCCTTGAAACCATAAAGCACTGTTACATCCTCTCTCTAAAAAGAACAAACTTCTTTGACTGAAATGTAAATTTTACCACAACAACATGGAAGTTGCTCCACTTCTGTTGTCTGCTGGGGGATCTTTTTTTCATTGTATTTGTTGCTTCATTGAGTTCTGCTCAAGCACTATAATTGTAAAACAAACATTAGAGCAACAGTCTGTTCAAAAACAGTCAGTTACCAAAAACAACTGCACTTTTGGACTGCCTTTGATCAGTCTCATTTGCCTGGTCAAGGATTATTCTGTATTGCAGCCATTACTAATATTCCTCTGTAAAATCTTTTGGTATATTTATATACTTTTTGTACATAAAAGTTATTTGGACTTTAGAATTTGTCAAATGAAGGGCTTTAGTTTGAAAATAGTGGAGTTTCTCCTTTAAGTGGTAATATTTTGCTTTTGTTGTTTTATATTTCTTTCAGTGTATTTAACATGTCTCCTCCAAAACATCTCATTTACCGGCCCCACTGTATAGACCTACCAGTGTGACATCCAACCATTGTTGTGTCTTAAGTTTTTGCCTTGTTTTAACCTTTTTTCTCTGTTGTAGGTCTTGGTTTCTGCTTCAGTTTCCAGCCCGCCGTGACAATCCTCGGGCACTACTTTGTGCGTCGACGAGCGTTTGCTAACGCCATGTCCTCCACGGGCACGGCGCTGGGACTCTGCACACTACCTTTTTTAGGTAACTACCTACATGAGGAGCTGGGCTGGAGGGGGAGCTTTTTGGTTTTGGGTGCTGTTCTTCTAAACTGCTGTGTGTGTGGAGCTGTAATGAGGCCCTTGCAACCCCCTGGACATCGGGGGCAGCCTCTCATGAACCATGGACCCCCTCCACCCGAGGAGGAACCTTCGAGGAAAGAAACAGGGTGGCTTAGGACGATATGGAACTATGTGGTAGCTTCTCTAAGCAAACACATGGCCTTCGATCAGTTCTGTAACAACCCGCGGTACTGTGTGCTGGTCATTGGTATCACCTGGATGATGCTTGGGTTTGTGGTGCCGCTTATTTATCTTGTCCCCTACGCCACGGCCAACAGCATGGAGCAGGGCCGTGCTGCGATGCTCCTCTCCATCCTGGGCATTGTCAACATAGTTGTGCGACCGCCCTTTGGCATCATCTTCAACATGCCATGGTTTAAAGGACGGCATGTTTACGTGTTTGCATCGGCTCTGCTGATGAACGGGCTCAGTAACAGCATCCCCTGCATTGCGCCTAGCTTCAAAGTCCTGTTGGTGTACGTGGTGCTCTACGGGCTTTCCATGAGCGTGGTCGGCTCCCTGATGTTCACCGTGCTCATGGATATTGTGGAGATGAGCCGCTTCCCCTCAGCTCTGGGCCTGCTCGCCATCATGGAGAGCATCACTCTGCTCATTGGACCTCCACTGGCAGGTAATGAAACACAGATGTGGCAGGAATGTGGGATACACTCACATTACTGTAAATCTGTAGTTAAATCCCTGAAGGTATAAAAGAGTGAAAAAGGTTTGAAGGTTCAGGGTTAAACTGTTGAATTTATGAAAATTATTCAATTGCCATGAGTATTATATTTCTGTTTGTGGCAAAAACAAATATGATGTACTCAAAAGTCCTCTGTATTTACACCTAAAAGATGAGGCCAAAACAACCCTCATAATGAGTGTTTGCACTTTTTAAATCTGTGTAGTAGGGGTCAGTTTACTCCAAAAACACGTATCCCTCAGGTTGGTGCTGCAGCAGCAAAGATCCTTTGTGACCATTTGAAAAAGACACTCAAAGTTCTGGAAAGTTTGATAACTCTTGTGTCAGGCTACCGTAACATTTTGAGGCTCAATTAGCTTCACTTTTTAGGGGTTGTGATTTAGTCGATCTTTTTATTCATTCAGTGGTGGTCAACAGTTCAAGTCTTACCATCTTGCTAAAAGATCTGTCTCTCCAAAATCATCATAACCCTACATACATTTTGATAACATATATTTTTTTTAGCTTTAAAACTTTTATTGAAGAGAGACAGTTGTGGATAGAGCAGAAAACTGATGCGAGAGAGCGAGGAGTGATGCTGAAAAGAGCCATAAACCCGCGTGACTGGTCTCAAAGACTTCCCCTGAGCATGGGGTGTGGAAATTGTGGAAAGCTGCCCTACCTCTGTTAAAAACTCCTTAAAAAAATTCCTTGATCCACATCTGGGTTCAGATCACCACCAAAATCTTATTACCTCTTTTTTGTACTGTGATCAAAATCCCCTGAAATTGTCATGAAAACACATTGAGAACTTACTGGGTTATTAGCGAAAAGGTGAAAAACTGTCCTATCTCACAATGTTAACAGATCCTTTGAAAAAATTCCTGCATGTTAAATTCGGATCACCATCAAAATCTATTTACCGCTTCCTTGTGCCATGACCAACATTCATTGAAAATGTCATCAAAATCTGTTTATTTTGTTTTATTATGAGTTATCCTGTTCACAAACTAAGAAAGAAAAGAAGAAAATACTGAGGTGTTTACCAAAAGCAATGATTTAAAAAAAATTCCAGAGCATTTCATCTGGCAAATATACAGCATATGAATTTGAATGTGCCAGTAACATGTCATCAGAAGTGACCTTGCAATACTATATTGTTTTTTTTTTTTTTTTAATTTCTTTTTATTAGTTAACAAAGAATACAAAACAATATTGTGCAATATAACAATTGAATAGATGCTGGTGAAATGAAACAAAAACAATCCCTTTCCATCCAGTACATTTCCATAGCACATAACAAAAAAGACGTTGGGACAAATAAAGCATAGATAGACTGAATTTAAATAAACAATTAAATAAACAAAGTAAAATACTTTATAAAGTGACCTTAGTAGATCATGTTATGTTAATTCATCCAACCAGCAGCTCAGTCTGGTGTAAATGTAAAGTGTGTGCTGTTAATCAGGACAAAAAATGGGTTCCAAATCTTACTGAACTTTCCTGATTGTCCACGGATCAACAGCCTACTTTTTTCCAGTCTTACAAAGTGTAAGACATCCTTAAGCCACAGCATGTGTGTTGGAGGTCGAATAGATTTCCATCTTAAGGGAGTTAGCCTTTGGGCAAGAAGGGTGGCAAAGGCCAAGGTGTCTTTTTGTGCGGAGGAGAGGTACTGTGTTGTTTATGCTGCATTAGTTCTCTCTCTACTGTTAATCAATGTCAGAAAAATAAATAATACAATTTGATTAACTAAAACCTCTGTTTACTCAAAGAACAATGCATGAAACTTTGCAAAGCTGCTAGATTTGCCTCAAGCTGAACTGGTTGTTCCTGCTCAGAAAATGACCAGCCTTATAGGCGTCCATATGAGGCTGATCAAAGAGCCTTTAGCTGGGAGTTCGGGACTAAAAGTCAGAGGTGACTGCAAGCTTTTATCCGCCCTGTGATGAATGTGACAGACAAACCCTACTTTCAATTTTCTTCCAGTTATTTTTTTAAGTTCTGCCCTGGGATGCCGGCCAGATGGACTGTTTCATATTTCTGATGGATATGTGAAACAGTCCATCTGGTGTGTCAGGTTAACTTGGATGTGTGCAGACAGAGAACCAACACCTGCATGAATGTTTTGCATGTGCTTTGGTGCACACAGTACATCTTTGCTCTGGTGTTATGTGAATGGCAGACTTGCAGGAATAGAAAATTTAACCCCTCCTCCACATGACTGTAGCTGTAAATAAACTGCTGCTGCTTCACTGAAAACACAAACACTCAAAGCTGTAGTTGTGGAGGAAGAGAAAATACTGTGCTGCAAGTCAAAGCCCTGTGTTAGGGTTCTTAATGTTGCAGAAATGTAATCCAGTGTAATCATGGCAGTAGAAGAAGAGGTTAGAAAATGAGTATTGGTGATTTTGTCTCATTTGATGTTTGCAGACAGATAACACAGCTGCATTCCCGTGCTGACTTATGTTCTTGGAAAGTAAGACTCCATAAAAGTAAGCCTTTTTTAGTTCAGACACAAGCCCAGATTTAGGATTCCTTGCAGAGTTTGAAGAGTAAATTAAATCTGAGAGTAAGAGATTTGTTCAACAAATTAAGTTGGCTTAATTTAACTTAAATTATCTCTTTTTATGACCACGTTTTATCTACATGGATTATAGGGGGCTATATTATGCTGTGGGAAAGTAAACAATGCATCTAAAAATGCTTAATAGTAAAATGTTTAATCTTATTTATGAATCTGAATTAACTAGACAAAGAATAGAATGGATACATGCAAGTGAATAACTATAAAATCCTGTCCAAACACAGCACCAGATTAGATATAGTGCAGCATATTTCCCTCTGTTAGCCTGTCCCTTCCCTGTATGTGTGCGTTGTTCAGCAGAGTGTTAAAAGGGCAGCAGCCGTCTGTCTCGTCTCAGGTTTCAGGTATGTTCCATCTGTGTATGCGGACGCTCCTGAGGCCAAGCAGTAATTCAACCAAAGGCATAAGTCACAACAGAATCTCTGTGCACATGTAGGGGCTCTGGCCAGCCTTGCTCCTCCATGTGGTTAAATACGACTGAGAAAGGACTTCTCAGTTTCAGCAGTGTATGCTCTTATGCTATTCTGTTTGGATTTTCAGTCCTTTTAGATGAAGCTGTGTCTGCATGGCTTTGAGAAAGAAAAAACAAAAACATTCAACTGCAGCTTAAAGGAAGAATTGTGGAATAAAACAAAGCTGAAAATGGTCAGAAAGATTAAATTAAGGCAAAAGGAAAGGGAAGGAAATAAAAATAGCGATAAAAAGGGGGAAAAAAGTAATAGGTTTAGTATCAGAGGTGTAGAGTACTTCGACCTTGTCCACTGACCTGTGAGGATTTTTACTAAAATGAGACATTCAAGGAGCAGCAGTGTCATTATCTTACACAGTGAACAGTGAATAGCACTGTGTCCTTTTCCTGCCATGCAACAGTAGCTTCACCATGGTGCCCCTGAAATGACAAATAGCATTTATTTTATGTGGTTAAAAAATGTGCTAATTTCTGGCCATAATCTCACCAAAATGACTGTTAATGCTGACAGCCCTAATTTTCTGTTAATTGTGCCTTTACAGTATTTTAACTCTACTTTTATGACTTGAGACGATAACATGCTGTCCTCCTTTTCTCTTGTCATTTTAGGAGTCCTGATCGACACCACAGGTCATTACTACCATGTCTTCTTCGCCTGCAGTGCTGTCGTTGCCTCTGCTGCCGCATTCCTCATGGTGTCATTTTGCTGGCTGGGGAATAAGGACAGAAAGTCGTCAAAGCAGAATCAACCCTCAGCCATAGCTGAACCAGCAAGGCTCACCGCTGTGGATGTCTCACCTGAGTGTCAGTACCGCAGCGTGCCCACAGAGGGCGACAAAGATAAAACCTCGGTTAACGGGGCGGAGTATATCACCAGCCTCTGAACCTGCTCACACTGCAGGTCATCCAAAACACACACTCAGCACACTGCAGGTCAAGCAGTCCTGCAGATAACTCCTCATATTTGTGCCAGTTTGGTGCACCAGATGTTTGCTTTCCAGGGACCGAAGCACACTTCGCCTGACACGCTGTGATGACCTGCTGCCATCTGCTGCACCATAAAATCCAAGCAAACACTGTGAATCATTTGCTCTGTTTCACCCAGGTTAAACACTCAATCCTAAATACCAAAACAAACAGATGTGCACTTACAACTACAATGTGATTGTACTGTTAATTGTCAAATGCTGCTGATCTTATATATCACACAATCTATAGCCGTTTTCACATAAGCACTCGTAAAGAATTTCTAGAAAACCTGAGGGCAATCTGCCCTAAAATCTTCATGTTTAAAGCCAAGATCAGACCAAAGATTAAACACAAAACAGGTCCTTTTCAGCACATTGCAGAGCAGCAAGACACAAGTTTTCACTCGTCCTGTCACAAATCTTTGGTCTCAGCTCGGCTTTAGTTGTTCACACATAGACCCCACAGTGAGGAGCTTCTGTAATCAGGCTTAAGAATAGGGATATCTCAGGAGGCAAGACATGATCAATAAGGAGCAACACAGAAATATCCTGCTTTGTTCTCACAAGACTTCATGTTTTTACAGTTTTTCTCAATCTTTTTGGCTCATTTTTTTAAACATGTCTTATACCCTAAAACTTAAGCACAACTGGAAGAACAGTTCAATGGTAAATCAGAACTCTTTTTAATAAAGTCAGTGAAAGCATTTTTTTCAAAATCTAGTTTTTGAGTCATTTTATAAGCCCATCTATCCATCCATCCATTATCTATACCACTTGTCCCTTTCGGGGTCATGGAGCCTAACCCGGCTAACATTGGGAGAGAGGCAGGGTACACCCAGAACCGGTCACCAGCTGATTACAGGGCCACATATGACCATTTAAGGTCACAGTCTTGCCTAAGGGCAATTTGGAGTCACCAGTCAACCTAATAAGCATGTTTTTGGGCTATGGGAGGAAGCCAGAGATCCACCCATGCACGTGGATAACATGTTAACTCCACACAGAAAGACCCTGAAGCCACACTGATCAAAATGGAAAGATGCTTATACACCATAAAAGGCAAAAATTAAACAGTGATCACCACAACGTTTTACCAAATGACAAGCAAAAACAAAAAACTATCCATTAACACTTGAAGAACTTCATATCTATCTATCTATCTATCTCTGTGTGTGTATGTGTGTTTCCCACATAATGATGTGTATGATAAGTAGGATTATATTATTCCATTCTCCTGTCTTTTTTTTCCCACAAACTCAATCACAAGTGCACCTCTTCTCTTTCAGTGCACACAGCATCTCACTTCCCTTCATCTAACAGTTTGACCCTTTGCTTTTTTTATTTTTTACATTTATCAGCGGTGTGTCCTATCAACCCGACACATCAGATAGACTATTTCACATATCCAGAGGATATATTTCAAGTTCATCTGAGCAGCATCCATGAAAAATTATTGGGAAGGGCAGAATCTTTCAAGAAAAACTGAAAAGGTGATCGGACAGATCTTTTGTCTGTTACATCTGTTATGGGTCAGATAGAGGCTTGCAGTCCTTCTCACTTTAAGGACAACTAAACCACACTCATTGCTACTGCCTCAGATGTTCTTTTAACTAAAGAGGTTGCAGGAGGATTAAAATTGACGACAGCATATCACAAAAATCAAAGTAAACCCTGAGTGCAGAGTGACAGCAGGTAACCACTGAAACATATTACGCATGTCATAAGTGACAACATGAGATGATGCCCCATATTTGGTCCATTTGGGACAGGGGTGCACCAGCTGAGTTTTTTCTATTTGTCACACACTATTTTCATCCACCTTATTCCTAGGCCCCATGATTCCTTGCGTGATCAGTGGGTGGGAATTCCTGTAAACTCTTTTGCCAAGCACAGAGCTAGCTTTTTTCATTGCAGCTGGATGCTTACTCTTTGTATCAGAGAGAAATTAAAAATAGGAACACCTCTTTAAACTTAAATGTGGTAATGTGATTATTCCTGTGCCTTCCTCTATCGATGAATGGGAGGACAGCATGAAGAAATGGCCCTAGGTCATGTATAAAAGCATATTTAGCTACTTTAATTAGCTTGTCTGCTACAAACAGGGAAGCAACAAATGAGCTGAAGAGCTGTGAGGCTCATCAGTATCAACACAGGTCGATCGCGACAATCAAGGATACTACCCGCTGTGTTGCATCGTGATATCATTGAATCATTAACTTGATAATTGTAATCGAATCATAAGACTGTAGTGAAGATGCACAGCTCAGTGAACCATCCATTTTTTGTTGTTATATACCACTGAACCAATTAAAAGTGATGTTTGTGAAGATTTGCAGGGGACTGTAAATGTTCTTCTGGACATGTGTACCAAACAATGCTGTTTGTTTAAATGAATGACAATCTCTGATCTGTCACAGATGGCAAACTAATCATTCAAAGCTCACCCATAACACAGACCATAGAAAATAACAAAAAATTAAATGCAGACCTGAGGTTTGGTTTTATAATCTCTGTGAGTCTGAATTAAGCTATAACCCTGAGAGATGCTTCTCTCAATGGAGATTTGAGCCAAAGTAAGTGAGAAATACTGTAAGGGACTTGGCAGGAACAGACTTGGGTTACATTACTTTCAAAAGTAACTTATTTTATAAAAAATGACAAGCATCAGATAGGAACTCAGTCACTGTTTTACATCCTGAGGAAACAAGCATTAGAAAAGTTTTTAATTATCAAAAATAAAATCCTTTCCCGCTTGTTGCGCAGCAGTGTTGTAGAACTGATGATACGTAGCTCATTGTAATTCCATATTTCAGTGTGTTGACTCTTCCATCATGTATCCTCTTTGTGAAGGTGTTCAGCAGCATGCTACAACCATCATGTTACCATGCTTAAGAGTATTTGTGCTTTAAATCATATGTAGTGAAAAAAAATTAAAGGCTGAAACTGTTTTGCATTCACTCCACGTGTTATACTGAACATATACAAGCTGAAATGATGTTTTATGTGTTTAGCATGTACTCACTCCGTTGTGGAGTAACAGTGCCTTTTCAAAGACCCAGTGTAGTTTTACAGTAACAGTTTGAATTATATCAAACATGTGGTTTACTGTCAACAGTTAAGCATATTTCATGGAGAGAATATTTCAGAGTAATGGGAGATTCAGCTGCCGCAGTGTTCAGAGCTGTAACGGATTTCACTTTTAATCAGAGCTTTTATGTAACAGACTTTTGATAAGGTAACGGTGAGACGATCACTCCACCTGCACAGGTTGAACAAAGATATTTTATGTGACTGAATAATTAAATCAACATTTCAGGTATAAACTATGTTGCAGCAAATAGAAGTGTTACAGGAGGCTCTGCCACTATGAGAGGATTTATTAGTAACATTTGAGGCTTGACTTGCTTTTTGGGCCAAATTTTATCTTTATTATAGAAACTGTATTTATATGTAATGATCAGGGGAAAATAAATATTTGAATATCAAAGATGTCTGTTTGCTGGCTTATTCTTTTCTTGTGTATAAATGTTTTTGGTACAAACAGATCATTAAACCTCAACAGTTGTGCGTTCATACTGAAACACAAAAGCAATATTTAAACAGGGATAGAGCAGGCATGAAAGGATGAGAAAAAAGTAACATTTAAGAAATTTTCATGAAGCATAGGTCAAAATAATTTTAGACTGATTAATCAGTCTTTCCTACAAGGCCACAGCTACCCTTCTGCTGCTAGTCATGCAAGAATTCTGTTTACTTTTTTATAATTTTTCATTTAAATTTGATCTTTTTTTTAAATTTTGGACTTATAGAAGTGAGAAGACATGATTACAACCCTGGTCCAAAAAGGAAAAAAAGAATCAGTATTTATTCCATATCAAATACTAATCCCATAGGTTTTTAAAGATTTACTTTCTATACATATTTAACAAAAAAAACACCAAGCTTTTCTTGTTTGTTGTTGCGCCTTTTGCATTAATTTACCTATAAAATAACATTTACAAAAAAAAAAGGCCCTTTTGAACATTTAATCAAAGTATATTGGTTTTGTTTATATGTTTACTGTACCAAACAGCATATTAAAATGCTAAGGTCTTCAGTTGAGGAGTGTTACCTCCAATTTTAGAAGCTTATTTGTGTCTTGCAATAATCAGAAGTGGTACATTTATAATGTAATATTGTTTATAGATTGATATTTATATATGAATCTGATTTTACAGATGCTTGGTTTGAGACACTGCGGAGAGCTGGTATAATCAGAAATATAAATTCATGACACCCAACAATTTTCTCAATCATAAAAAAGATAAATTAATAAATAACATTAAATAAACTCTTTGCTCCTCTTGTTACATTACCCAAAAGCTGTATTAAATATTTAGAGGCTAACTGCCGCCATCTTGTGGCGTGTGTTTAAACTGTTAAGCACCAGACAAACATTTTTCAGACAAATGCGGAAGTAAAACGTTTTTAAACCGTCTTACCATCAAGGAAAATGATTAACAACATTATATCAGGATAATGACTACAATGTTTTATCATGTTTCTTTATTTTCGGTTCACAGTCATAAACCAGGGCAGCACAGGGTCAGGAAAGTGAAAGTGAGACTAAAGCCATCACAGCGCAAACAGACCAGCCGACGGCAGAAGCTAGCAGCTAGCTAACCTTGCAAGGGAACTCGGTAAGTCACCTGAATAATGTCCAATATCCGGAGATTGTCGTCTCATTAATATGCTTTTTGATAACTTAGCTAAATATTATGTAGCAGCGAGGACACCAGAACGCTAGACTATAATATAAAGGTGTTTAAGCAGTTATTATAAACAGTAGTTTGCTGCTAAACTGATGACACGTTGTGGTCAAATAATGATTTCTGACAGGCATTAGAGTAAAATGAACTGTGTTTTTTTTTTATCATACGTTCTGTGTAAATGTAATTTTAAGTTTCGAGATAATAACTGAAGTAGTTTACGCTGTAATGCTTCTGCTGCATGAAAAGTACATTATGTACGTGTTTACTGCTTAACTTTTAACTAAATTAACAGTTTTGTTGAACATTTTGAAAAACTACTGTGCCATATAACTCTTATAACTCTCTGAATAAGTCTTGCATATTCACAAGACAGAACTGAAAGCGAAAATTTGTCAAATTTATCATAAAAACAGCTGCACAAACCCCTAACCCTAATAAAAAAAAAAACACACTCATTTTAAACCCTATTTTGTAAGATTTCAAACAGTTGTGTCTTTTAATATAAACAGCCGCAGTGTTTGACATTCTGACTGCAGAATCTGTGATATGAGAAATGTTAAGATCCAGAGGTTTGGTGAACAAAGTTTTAAAACTGTGAGTCTTGTTTACTGATGAGATAAAGGAGGGAAAGTCTCAAGAAATGTGTCTAAGCAATTTTGAAAAAAAGATCCCCCAAAACATAACACCTTTCAACATCTTTATTCTGAATTTTTTAAATACTTTTTCTGAAGTAGTGTATTCTTTTGAACAATTGTGTCACTCTTAGTCAATCTTTCTCACCAATTTATCCTAAACTTTAGACTACTTACCTTAAGAGTTGTCACAATATCAGAATTTATTGTTTGACTTAAAATACTATCCGAACCCTGTGGATTTGTCTGTCAGTGTCAATGTATTGTTCACAGTCAGGAAGACAGTACTTAAACCAACACATAGCACCATAATCTCCTCTAAATATAAAAAACTTTTAAGTAAACTTAGGATATCAACAAATCTGCTGAGATCCTAACAGATTTTTTTCTTTTCAGGATCACATTTAGCTTCTCGTGGTGCGACCATAACCCTGAGGAAAAATGAGAGAAGTGTCAGTGTGTGGATTAACGATTATTTTCCTTGATGCGTTGTTGAGTTATGCCTTCTGGATTGGACTGCTAAAGTGCCCCACCTGTGGAGGACTAGCAGCTGTTTGGGCCTTTGGAGTGGTTAAGTGGGTTACTCTCCATTTTGTCACCTCCATACTGACTGATGGCAAACCACCGTCTGTGCTGCATCGGTTTGTGGCTCTCCTCTCTCTTCTCTCTCCTGTGTTTGAAAGTGGACGCATTCTCATGGCTTCTCCCTCAGCCCCGTACATTAGACTGTGTCCTGACCTTGGGGTGCTGCTCCTGGGCCCTCTGTGCTCGTCTCTGGCCTGTGTGATTTGGGAGAAAGGCCTTGGTAGTGATGGGAAGCTCCAGAAGGAAAAACTGGATACCAGAAAGCTGCTTCTGAGGGTGCTTCAGTACTTCAAACCAGACACTTTGTATCTTATTGCAGCGTTCAGCTCACTCATTTTAGGCGTCTTCTGTAAGTGTTTTAAATCATTTTAAATCAGGCAACACTGTAAATGCTATTCACAGAAACATCTGTTAGTTTCTATTTGCCTAATCTGTGCCATGTCTTTCGCAAAACAGGTGACACATACATCCCGTTGTACCAGGGTAAGGTAATCGACATGCTCAGAGGCTCTGTGCTGCAGCCCAGCTTTTATTACTCCATTGGACAGCTGGCACTTTTCTCTCTTGGCAGGTAATGAAAAACATCACTTACTACAAGGGTTGTCAGCATTGACACATTGATATCAGTAAGACTGAAGCCAGAAATTAACACTTTTTTAAATTTGTAATAGTTGCATGCTATTTTGTACACTTAAATACAGACAGAATACAATGATATGTGGATCCTTTTTGACCTATATTCAGTTGGATAAACTACAATGACAATATATTTAATGTTCAAACTGATACATTTTGTTGCCTTTTTGAGAATATGCATTCATTTTGAATATGATGCCTGCAGCACGTTCCACAAAAGCTGGAATAGGGGCAAAAAAAGATTAGGAAAATTGAGGAATGCTCTAAAAACGCCCGTTTGGAACATCCCACTGGTGAGCAGGTTAATTAGAAACACAGGAACGTTATGATTGGGTATGAAGGAGTGTCCTTGAAGGCTCAGTCATTCACAAGCAAGGCTGGGGTGAGTTTCACCACTTTGTGAACAACTGCCTGAAACAAGAAGTCCAGCAGTTTAAGAACAACCTTTCTCAAAGTACAGCTGCAAGGAATTTAGGGATTACATCATATACAGAGCATAATATCATCAGAGAATCAACAGAATTTCTACATGTAAGCAGCAAGGCCAAAAACCAACAATAAATACCAGTGACCTTTGATCCCTCTGCATTAAAAAATGACATTGTTCTGTAGAGAATATTACCACGAGGGCTCAGGAAAACCGTTTTCAGTTAATTTGTTGCTGCATCTACAAGTGCATGTTAAAACTCTGCTATACAAAGCTAAAGCAATATTTCAGTGACACCCAAAAACCTTTAAATATTGGTGAATAATTAAAGGTAAAAATTAAATTTTTGTCTCTGTTCTTACAGTGCTTTGTTCTCAGGATTAAGAGGAGGCATTTTTAAATGTGCTCTGGCCAGACTGAATAAGAGGCTGCAGCATCTCCTGTTTAACTCCCTCCTGCAGCAAGACGTGCACTTTTTTGATGAGAACAATCCAGGTAGGAAGCATCATAGTAAAACTATGATACATTTATTTATACATTTCAGGAATTCAGTACCTTAGGGGCTTCCTTGTTAAGATTTTTCTCATCCACATGGAGATTTCCAAAACAGTACATAGTAGTGGAATTATATTTTATATTTGAATTTTCCTGAAAGATGTACTCTATTTTTAAGAATTTCCTCCCATTTTTAAGCCAGGATTCGGCGCCGTATTAAAACCATCACCATTTTGTGAAGGATATGACCACGTGGGCTCAGGAGCACTTCACATAACCATTGTCATTTATCACATTTTGTTGTTTCACCTACAAGCGCAAGTTGAAGCTCAACCATGCAAAGCAAAAACCATGTATCAACAAAACCCAGAAACGCTGCTGGCTTCTCTGAGCCCAAGCTCCACTGAGATGGACTGATATAAATTTGAAATGTGGTCTGACAAGTCCACATTCCACATTGTGTCGTACAGGCTTAAGAAAAACAGCAGCTGTACAAGAAAGTAGGACCAAGTTAGCTTTCCCCCATCATCTGTAAGACAGGCTGAATTGAATAGACCAGGCTTCCTCCTGATGCTCTTGAACATTGTCTTTCAGGCCGCCTCTCCTCTCGCCTGCACTCTGACGTGGACCGGATGGGTCGCACTGTGGCGCTGAACGCCAATGCTCTGGTCCGCAGCACTGTGAAAACATGCCTCATGCTCAACGTGATGTTAGGGCTGTCCTGGGAGCTCACTGTGCTCACCTGCATTGAGATGCCACTGTTAGCTATCATGCAGAAAAAAAGCATCACCTGGTCCCAGGTAGGTGAATTTAAGTCTCAGCAGGCAGTCATTAGTAAATAATATGTGGGATATCATGTGAACAATCAGATTTTAGGAGAATGGGCCACAGACATGAAGTATTTTCTGGTATGATATAAATATATATGTTTGTATTTAGATTCAGACAGTAACACAAAATAAAAGAGGAGTAATCAAGGAGCCCCAAGTTTGGGTTTCTGAAATGAACTACTTAACTCCATTAGAAGGTTTTAGCTCTTTGTAAACAACTCAGCACTGAGTTTGTTGAGGCTTAATGTCAATGACGTAAAGACATGATGATGATGATGATGATGATAGTAGGATGACTTAGTTTTCTGTCAGTTGTTTGGTTAGAAAAAAAAGGCACTGCCTCAAACATGACATGGCAGCACCTATGTCCACTCAGACTTGAGGCAGTTTGTTGCACTTACTAAGTTGTTCCCTGCAGTCTAGATTTTCGCTTGTGTTGTACTCTCAGATGTACGTCACTTTGGACAGAAGTGTCTGTTAACAAGTTAGCATAGTGGATGCCTGGCCCTTGTTACTTATGGCCAGTGATCTCTTTATAAGAGAGATATCTCTAAAATAACTTCATGCAAATACAACTTTTCTTGAGCTCACTCTACTCTAGATCACTCATATAATTTGTTATTTTTGACTTTTGTGTATGTCATAATTGTGCAAAACTAATAAAAATAGATAAATAAAAAAAACAATATATAATAATAAAAAAAAAACAGTAAAGAAGCATGTTTAGGAATTTGGAAATTAAGAGTATTTTCAAGACAGTTAGTCACCATTGACCATTAAAATATGGAAATATGTACCAACACTGTTTACAATGCTGTCATGCAAAGCTGTGTATGGTCTGTCTTGTGTACTAATATACCACAGAAAAGACAAAAAAAAAATCATTAAAGTCCTTTTATTTTTTTTAAATAGTAGGAAGGATTTAGTTGATCATCTTTAAGGAGAAAGAAGAGAACAAAACATTTGAAATAAGCCAATAAGAGCCTCCTCCAAATATCACTTAAATCTAAAAATAGTTCTTCAACAGTGGCTCATGGTTGGAGCTAATGAATTAACACAGTTTTTCATGCACTAGAGTTTTAATTTTCTGATCAGCTGTCCAAAAAAGAGGAATCATATACATGAAATATGTGTCAATAACAGCTTCCAGCTCGATGCAGCCACATGCAGAGTTTGTTGTCGCTAAATATATCCGTATTGCTTGTCAAACAGGAGCTGAAGGATCAGATTCAGGAGTGTCTCGCGCAGAACAAAGACCTGGCCTCTCAGACCATCAGTAAGATTCACACGGTCAGAAGCTTTAAGGCCGAAAAGGAAGAACTGGGGAGATACAGCAAGGCTGTGGAGCAACTGTCTGCCGTGAAAACTCGATTGGATATCTACAGATCAGTCCACAGCCTTCTGCGGAATGTAAGAGGACTTTAAGTGCACGTACAAGGACTGTTTATGCTGATTTTTAGTTGTGTTTAACACATGTTCATGTTTATATTCTCGTCTCAAGCTTGTTAGTCTGGGGATTAAAATTCTGATGCTGGTTGAAGCTCGCAGTCGCATCTCATCAGGTCAACTCAGCATTGGAGGCCTCATCTCTTTTCTCCTGTACCAGAAGCCCATGTCATACAATCTCAGGGTGAGCAGAGTCACACACTCCTTGAAAAAGTATCAGGCTTTTTGATGCAGATAATTTATTTTCCCAACAGGAGATCATGTATTCGTATGGAGAAACAGTGTCCACTGTTGGAGTCATCGCCAAAGTTTTCAGTTATCTGGACAGAAAACCAAAGTGTAAGAAGGCTGGAGATTTAGCTCCTGAGCATCTGGAGGGAAGAATAGATTTTAAAAATGTCACATTCACGTATCCATCAGCTCCTCAAGATAAACCAGCTCTGAAGGTAACTACAGTAGTTTCACACAGTGTTCTGTTAGTGCATTTAGATTAGTGCCCAATACAACTGACTGATGTGTTCTGCACAGTCTGTTTCTCTGGAGCTGCTGCCTCGAAAGATGACTGCGCTGGTCGGTCCGTCCGGCAGTGGAAAAACATCCTGTGTGAGTCTCCTGAAGAGATTCTATGAGCCTCAGGAGGGAGAAATCCTGCTGGATGGAGAACCACTGCACCATTATGAGCACAAATATTTCCATCAGAAGGTACTTTTAGCCTGCTGGACAAAGATTTGATGATCCGCACCAAGTAAAATTATTCTGACAGTTTTTGCTTTCAAGAGGAGTATTAGGATCAAGAATGAGAAAAGAAAAAAAGATTCCTCATGTTTTATTCATTTCTCTCAGGAAGAGTCAAATTGTCACAAAAACACAAAATGTTGAGATAAACGTAGAAATATAAAATTGAATGACATTTCAAATGGAAAAAAAAATCAGATAAGAGTTGAATGACAAGAAAAAAAACAGACTGAAAATAATACAAATTTGAAGAAAAAAATGAAAATCGTGATTCAAAATGTCAAAAGAAAAAAGAAACATTTAAGAAAAAAATAAAATGTCAAGAGAGAAGTCCAAATTCTCAGAAGTGAACGAGTATAAATGTTGACATTTTGTCTAGGATAGAGTAGAAATGTGAGGTAAAAAAATTTTAATGAATCAATTGTGAATCTCAACAAATAAGTTAAATGTCAAGAGAAAGTTAAAAATACTGAGATAAATTGATACAAGGTTAAGAAAAAAGCTGTGATGTAAAGGAATAGAGTTCAACTATAGAGAACATAAGGAAAATGATCAAATATATGTTATTTAAGAGAAGAGTATTGGTTTGACCTTCTCTTTTGTAAAGTATCTTGAGATAACATTTGTTACAATTTAGTGCTATACCAGTGAGAATAATTGATTAATGGATTGGTAATGCCCAAATTCATTTTCTAGTTATAAAATTTTCTTTTATTTATTTCTATCTATAACTTCTAAAAGCCCCCCATGGACAGGTAAAGCAAATTAATATTCTGCTGGAAACGCTAAAAGCAGTTCATCTGGGACATGTACTTTGTTAAATGTTACAGCACTAGTGTGACTTTAGTCCCAAGCAAAATAAAGGAATAAATGAAATAATAGGTAAGGTAAGGTAAGCTGAAAGAAAAAAATGTAAAGAAATTCTGCACTGACTTTTTGTCTCAACATATCACATTTTTTTCAGCACTCAGCTTCTTTTCTCAAAATCTGCACCAACAATACCAGTGTTTGTATTTTTTATTGCATTTATTTAGGTGGCCTTGGTTGCCCAGAATCCAGTGCTGTTCTCTGGTTCTCTGAAGTACAACATTGAATACGGTCTGACAGGCTGCAGTTTAGAGAAGGTGAAAGAAGCTGCAGGGAAGACAAATGCAGACAAATTTATCTCTGAACTGGAGGAAGACTACAGCACAGGTACAAAAAAACATTTTATTCATTTTAATTTCTTTCACAACTTTTTTTTATCGTTTTAAAGCCAGGGAAGTTGTCACAATATCAGATTATTTGAATTTTTTGTACAATTTCAGTAATATGTGTGTGTGTGTGTGTGTGTATATATATATATATATATATATATGTGTGTGTAACTGTTTTATACCACACATAATAACAAAATAAAAAGTCCAAGGCCCCCAGAACCAGGTAATTCCTTGATTTTAGTAACCAAAACTCTTACACACTGTGCAAGTATCACCAAAATGTTGACAATAAATGTATTAGTGAATTTTAGACAATTTCTCTTTTCCTCATGGCAGAAATTAGTTAAAGTGAAATTTCTATAGCTGTATGTTTTAAAGCTATCAATCAATAAAGTAAAAAAGACTGCGTCAGTCATAAGTTGAAAATGTTTTCACAAGTGCTTTTAAGTGAAGTTTATTCAAACACAGTTAAATGACGTATTTGTTACTGCAACTTTGCTCCATATTGTCATACATTGCTGATCATTTAAGTATAGTTTCTTTTAAGAATAAAATAACTAATAAAGGGTTTATCAGCTTTTCTTCCGTCTTATACTAGGGCACATTTTTGGAATGAAGTCTGATTTGTATGAAAGTTTTGACAAAAATGATGCCAGAAAGCCTCCTAGGGAGGTCGCCAGAAGGTGTTCAAAAACGCGTTAATATTCCTTTTACTGTTGATTATTCAGACAAAATTTACAACACTGATTTGACAAAAAAGACAGCAATTGAACTGAGGAAGGAGGAACTATATGTAACCTGTAGTCTATGTTCCACATTTTAATATTTTCATTTATAATGTACAAAGAGTTTTAAGAAAATTGTATGATGTAGATGAAGGCCCAAGGCTGAGGATATATGGGGATCCTTTGCAGGGCAGGGTTTTGGAGCATTTGCCGTAAGGCTTTCAAAGATCCTGATCCTGATCAAAAACATTACATTCTGCTGCATTATGTACCTGTGACAGACATGCAATTAAAAGCAGCTAAATATTAAACAAGGGGTGCTAAATATTAAAGAAGGGTTGAGGAACAACGTTGGTTTACACAGAAGATGCTGAAGTTTCAACAGTGAACTTATTAATATTTAAGTAATCTGCACACGTCTTTATTATTTACCTTTTTTTACAGATGTAGGTGAAAGTGGCGGCAGACTCTCAGGTGGACAGCAGCAGTCCATCGCCCTTGTCAGAGCTCTGGTGAGAGACCCTCAGGTCTTCATTCTGGACGAAGCCACCAGTAAACTGGATGTTCAAGTGCAGCACACTGTGAGTAAAAGCAGATAACTTAATAAAAATACAGAGTGTGGGAACATCTGTGTAGGAAGTTGTGATTTTTTGCAGATACTTAGACTCTGGACAGCTCTTCAGATTGTGTGTTGTGCCCAAGAAGTGAGAGCTTGCCTATTCGGTTAACCAAAGCACACATTCTACTTCCTAATAAAACACCCAAGATCTCACAGTAATTTAGACGCTATTAGTTTATTTTTACTGATGGTTTCTGCGTTTTAGGTTCTTAAGGAGGTGCTGTCATGTGGTCGGACTGTCCTCATTGTGGCTCACCAGCTGAAGACCATAGAGGAAGCAGATCACATCATTTTCATGGAGGAAGGAGAAGTGGTGGAGGAGGGAACACATGAAGAACTGATGGCCAAGAGAGGACGCTACCACCGTCAGAAAGAGGAACTGTTCTCCCAGAATCAGTAAATTCAGCTACAGTGATTGAACAAGACATTTAATATTGATTTATGTTTGACATGGTGTCCAAAGTGGATTGTGTTATTGCTCTTCATCCATTGTGGCATTAGATTTGATGCCCAGTAAGGAGCTGCAGCAAAAACTATACAGTACACAAAGATATTACCTAGAGCAGTGGTTTTAAAACGTTTTTTGACCAAGGCAAACATAAACCTCAAGGCCTGTCATATCCACATCCATGCCAAATAGCCTCGTAGATATATTATTGTAAAGCTGTATGTTCAAGTTCACTTTTACCACTAATGCTTAATTATTTATGACAGAGAACGCTGATACTTATGAAATCTTCATAGACAAAATGAATCAACTCATTTAAAACATTGTTACATTTCCAAAATTGGGCAACAGGCCTGATTCAGTGTCTGTAATCAGATAGATCCATTTTCCAAGTTTCAATCTACAATGACTGTGAGCAGCCCAAAGCAAGCCAATCAGCGTTCTTTACAGCAGGAAGAGGGGGGGAGCTATGTCCGTGATGACAGCAGGAAGTGACCACTCGGATAGAGATTAGCATAGATGCTAATAGCTTCAGTAGCAGTTTTATCAGATCTTGACTGCATTTCTCTATTAAATGGAAAACAAATGAAAACACTGCTAACTTCTCCATAGGAATGATATTTTCACTCCACTTATGACATGTTTTGCTGTAAGATTGTTTTTTGAAGTTGTTAACATTCTGTCCTTTACATTGTATCAGTGGTGCCTGACTTCGACATTATCTGATTGGCCGGTTATGAATGTGATTGATGGAACAGTCATCCAATCACCTGCCAGACATGCGTTGAAAGGTTCTGCCCATTCCCAAACACTCTATGGGCTCTTTTCCAGGTGGACAAATGACTAATTCATCTGGCGTGAATTAAAGAATTGGAGAGACAAAAAAGTATTCCCCCACTCACAAATTCTGTGAACTTTAAAATATGGTGTTACCTGACTAACGCTGATTCTCAGTTTCCTTTAACTTACAGAATTTGCAGCTGTGTATAGAAATTGATGCACCTAATGATAAGAGTACATTGAAGGCACATTAATTAGAAGTTGCATAGCTGTTACGAGAACTCAAGGTTGTACATATTCCCAAGGTACACCCAGACACGCTTTAAGTGTGTCCTGCCATTTCAAAACCACTGCCTTAAAGAATATGACCACACCGCCTTAAAGCCCTCCTTAATCTGAGGCTGCAGGTGATGCTGACTTCTGTCATACTACATCAGGTGGATTAACCAGATACATGTTTAGATGTTTAACTAAAGCTGCTGGTCTACTTCATCATGTACACTGCAAAATCAATTAGAGAGTTTTGTTTGCTATAAAGTTTACAAGGATGAGCTCAAGTGCTATGTATGTTTTGTAAATGTTGTATCATGCTTTTGTTTTTTGGCTTTGCTTGTATGTTCAAAGAATGAATGTGGTGAGTGTATAGATAAATAATGAAACAAGTTAAACAGAAGGAAAGAGGGAAGAAAAAGAGATGCAAGAAAATAATAAGCTTTGTTCATGAAGTCATGTCTCAGAATATACAGAAATACTTCAATGCATAACCACTCACTTGTGAGACATTTTCATACCACATGTAATAAAAAAAATTGCAGTTTTTGTGCCGAGTACATTACATACAAGCAAACTTGATATGCTTCACTCAGAGGTAAAACAAGGGAGCGCAAAAGAAAAGTATTTCATCACTAAAGAATATTATGAATACAAAATCATTTTGTGTGTTTATTAGTCTTTTTCTTTTCTCATGTTCAGAGCTTTTTATCAAAGTTACACCAAGGTGAGAGGGATGCAAAGTACAGAGATACCTATGAAAAGCATTCGTGGTTTCAAATCCCTCCTTTAGGAATAAAATGTATCTAAATATCTTTTTGTTCTGGATGTTTTATTGTGAGAGAAAAAGCATATATTGATATGAATTAAACATGAGTGAAAAGTTGAAACACTTGATGCTCGGGGTGGACAGCTGGCAGCCAGGGGGCCACATCAGGCCGCCAAACCTTTCACTGCGGCCGCAAGTCAATTACAAATACATATGCCATATATATATATATATATATATATATATATACACACACATAAATGTAAATGCACGGAGGATGTGACAAAGTGTGCCTTGAAGACATCAAAATAGCAATATTTCCATGACAGAGCTGTAATTGGCCTAATTTTTTTAAGAAAATGATTTTTCTGCATCGGTATAAATAAAAAATGGAAATGTAGGTAAAATGTATGATGATGACCAATTTGCTTGTAACTTCCATTGAGAAAATAAAACTGGCTTGAATTCTGCATTTAAACATCAATAACCAAGATTGTTAAACCAATTGCAGTTTTGCTCTCAGGCGATGAGGACAAAATAAATTTTGCATACCTGGGTGTGAAAATTGCACATCCCTGTTCTAGGAGGTCAAAACAAACTGCAGATGAAATGCAGCCGACAATGACAGTGCATGTTTCTAAAAATACATGTATGATATTACCCAAGGTGTTTTAGGACTGATTGAATCAGATATGGTTCTGAAATCCTTACAGCATAAAAGTAGAACATCTGACCCAACATGGCTTAAACTAAGTAAAGAGAATTTCTTCATTTTATGTTTATATATCCACCTCTTGTTGTCTGGGGTCAGATAACTGATCTTAATTGAAAAATGTATTCATTTGAGTTATCCTGGGCAGTTTTGGCCTTGTTGTTTGACATCTTCAGATTAACTGTTCATGCTGACTTGAAAGAAAAGGTGGCTCAAGGTCAGTGATAAGATATTTCAGTGTAAAATTTTGACTTTTGAGATTTAAGTTTTTGCAGTGTAAAAACTCATATCCCCTCTAAGATAAGTATCAGAATAAAACTTCACTTTCTCTATGATTTTCTCTAATGCGGGGCAAAGCGCCACCAACAGGCTGTCTGCAGAAATCTCAGTGAGTGCGCTCTGTATTTATGCAACAGCCAAGACAGTGGAGACTGATCAAGGTCCGAATCTGAAGCTGCTGATAATCAGCACTTGCAGACCTCTGGAGTGCTTCAGTGGCGTTTGTCAGTGTAACTCCAGTCTGAGTCTCTCCTGCAGCTCTCTGAGGAGATCCACACTTTACCTCTGGTCTGGTCGGAGGGTCGCGGTGAGCAGCGGCTGCACACAAGAATGATCCCCAAGATGGTGCTCTGTTCTCGGGCTGTGAGGAGCCAGAGTGTCGCTGCTGGAGCTCTGTGGAGCCTGCACAGAGCATGGACACGACGGACTGGACTACCTGCAGCCAGCCGGTGAGTCACTCCAGCAGAAACTTCCATCACAACATAAACGAGAAGATCTGATCAATTTAAAATGCTCTGCGATGAAGAGTTCGTCCCTGCTGTGAAAAAGACACTCCCCACTGAGAAGTTAACCAGTGTTCGATAAACCCTGAGTTGTTTTGATTTTAAAAGTTCTTTTGAGGTCTTAAGATACTCATGAAAATATTTGGTTTCTTTTTAAGTTCTGCACAATCTCAGCTCACTTTCCGAACTTGGTAAGCTACCCAAACTCTTCAGTCTGGGACAAACTGAAAACAAGTGAGCATGTTGCATGGGAATGTTAAAGTTTGCAGTGTGTGGGAAGGAGAAGAGATATGGCGTTCAACTAAAAACTGGCCTGGGCCTAGAAATAAATCAGAGGGTCGAGGATCCCCAGGAGAATGTCATCGTCACATCCTTCAGTATTAGGTCCTCTGCTGTTGTGTCTTCCTGAGTCCATAGAGCGAAACAGCAGATCTGCCAAATCAGTGCACACAGGCAGAGGAAGTCAGAGCATTTGCTGCAGTGCCAAACACAGAGACTTCCAGGAGGAAAAATAAAGTGCTCTGAAGTTACTCCCCAATCATACATTTGACCCAACATATTTTCATGGCTCATTCTTTTGTAAAAATAACTGTGCCATTCAACAGCAGTGTGCTGTACCAGTTGTCTGAACTCGTTTTTCTTATAGGTACAACATTGCTGGGACTTTCTACCACTTCACTCTCTATGTTCAAGTACCTGATACAACCCCACTTAAGAAATTCTAAAATAGCCTTTTATTGTCACAGATGAAGAGTTTGTGGAGTCACAAAGTGAGTTTAGAGTATTTGTTTACCATGTAAATAAACCACAAGCTGTCACTAAAGAAATATAGGTAATTCAAAGTGAGATTGTGTATACTTTAAACTTGAAATTTGAATCAGTAGAATGGAAATGAATGTAAACAGGGCCAAGAAAGAGGTAAACTGCTTGAAGCTGGAACTCAGCCAGTCTGCCCTTGCTCATTAAGATCTAATTGTTTTCCCCCAAGTTCCAAGTAAGCAGATTTGCTGACAAAGCAGAGATCAAATTGCTGATGCCACTTAGGTTTTGTCAGATATTTAGTACAGCCTATGATCATATCATTTGGTGTTGTATTGCACTGTATGATATTGCTTAATTCTAATTCTGATTGAATTGCATTGTGATTCTTTTTCTGTAAGTAAGCTGTACCTTTTCTTCATTTCATTGAAAATGCTAATCTTTTCTTCAGGATCATAAATGAAAACACCAAGCTTCTTTACTTTTATAGTGAATGGAATTGAATGTAAAACTTTAACTCATGATTAAGGTGTTTAAAGAAAGATTTCAGCCCACTCCGCCTCTTCATTTATTGTCTCAAAGGTCATGCTCATCCTCTGGCTTTCAGCCCTGGTGATTGTTTTGTTTGCCTTTTTGCCTTTAAAGCATGGGCAGGGGTTAAACAAGGTCCTGCATTCACGTTACAACCATTGGACGTCTCAGTTATATAATATTAACTCACAGAGTCACTGTAAAATGGTAGAGTAGGTCATCTTGTCATCCAGGGGCTGGATAACAATATGACAAAGCTGACAGCTGCTCTGACCTTAGGGGCCCCTACCCAATCAGCCGAGAGGGGCCTTCAAGTTGCTGAATGAGGCTTACTGTAGGCTGTGTTCTAACAGTGCAGGGTTAAAAAAACCAACAGGGCTTTTCAGGACATGGCGCAATCATGTGGGTTCAAGTTTAAAACAGTTTACAACTTTCCAGACGTTTAGCAGAGAGATCATTTACCTCTCTTTGTATCAGAGCAGGCAGATATAAACCCTAAAGTTTTAAACAATTAATGAAAAACAGTTAATTCTTTTAAATGAATCCTGTATTTTTTGATGGCCCAAGTAGAGTCAAATAATTAAAAATAAGTAAAATACGTATACATACATCCAACGTGAATCCATCATGAGCACAGCACTTGTGTAAGACTGGGTGACAAACAGACAAACTCTTCTACCAAGGTGATCTGAATCAGAATTTGTGTTTATTGTTTAAGTACTTCTGCACAAGGGATTTGACTTGGTAAAGTGGCACAAAAACAATCAACATATAATTAGAATAAAAAAAAAAATAAAGGGTCAGGAGTAATAAAATAAAGTAGAAAATAGTGCAAAATTGACTTGGGTATATGTATAAAATATACAAAATATGCAATAGGCTCAAAAAAGAACAAAAACACTACCCAACAATATATACAAAAGATTTGGTGAAGGAGCTGTACAGATGAACATTAAACCTGTTAAGATTATAAATATGATATAAATGTAGATATAGTGTGCAGTGTATAAAATAAAAAACTGGCTGGATGACAGTCTGTTTTATGGGCCGTGGGGGCTTAGGGCTGGAGTGCTGTTCATGATGCTGACAGCAGAGGGGAAGAAACTGTTCAGGTGGCGTGAGGTTTTAGTCAGCAGCCTCTTGTCAGAGGTGAAGGTTACAAAGAGACCATGTCCAGGCTGAGAGGGATCGGCCATGATTTTACTTGCACACCTCCCGGTCCTTGAGGTGTAAAGGTCTTAAGAGATGAAAAGTTGCAGCCGATCACCTTCTCTGCAGAGCGAATGATATGCTGCAGCCTGCTCTTGTCCCTGGTGGCTGCAGCGTACAAGACCATGATGGACTCGATGATAGAAGTGTAGAAATGCACCATCATTGTCTTTGGAAGGTTGAATTTCTTCAGCTGCTTCAGCAAGTACACCCTCAGCTCCCACTTGAGGTCCTGGGTGATGATAGTCCACAGTGGAAACAAGAGAGTCAGAGATTGTGATGGGGGGGGGGCTGGGCTGGGCTGGGGCTGGCAGTGTCCTTCTTGAAGTTCTCAACCATCTCCACTGTTTTCAGAGCATTCAGATCTAAGTTGTTCGCACTGCACCAGGTCACCAGGCAGTCAACCTCACCCCTGTAGGCAGAAGTTTCTTGCAACTTTAAGGCTGCATTTCTGCAAACTGAGCTGTGGGTTTGGTCAGGAGTAATGGTGTCTTCAATGCTGAGAAATACAAGCCGATACTTATCCATCATGCCATATCACTGGGGAGACGTCTTAAAGGCCCCCGAATTATTCTGCAGCAGGACAATGACCTAAAACATATAGCTAATGTTGTTGAGATAAATAAAAACAAGGAGTCCTGATGTCAACATCATTCAGTGTGTCTGGGATTACATGAAGAGATGGTGTGCAGCTGCACCCAGAAGAACTGCTCTTGTTGATTTCTCAATATTGGTCAATGTCAGCGAATACATACGTGATGTGTGAATGGGCTGTAAGTCATTTACTATCATTCCTACGTATTCAGTGCTATGTCTACTATGAAATGTTGTATGGACACACTCTCATGCACCTTTTTATTCCTGTTTCCCTGCAGTGGCCTTCATGTGGACCACCCACCAAATATCCCCACCCTTACCACCAGCTATGTCCATGGCACGTCCTCCACGTCTCTGCTGGGTTACACTGTAGCTGAAGCCCTGCAGAGGACTGTGGATCGAGTCCCTGACAGAGAGGCTGTGGTCTTCCTACAAGACGGAGTCCGCAAGACCTTTGCTCAGTTTCAGCAGGATGTGAGTCTTTGTATTAAAGTACACCACATGATATAATGTACCATTTAATATAACATTTAAGGCATTCCTTATTGTAAAGGCTGTAATGGGTGAGTTAACCCCTACTTTAGGTATTATTGTATTTTTTAACCTTTATGGATATTTTCCATAATTTTTTTTGCCTTGCCACTATACAAGTACATACAAATAATAAAAAAGGAAATATTGCCTGAATTAGTTGTTTTTTTTTCTAACTGTACATTGGTTTTCTAAAGGAAGCTTCACATTTGCGTTATTAAAGTATGCAAATGGTAAGAATTGTGTTTGCTGTATCATAATAGCAGTAGGCATGTTAAAATGTTTTTTTCTATCTATATAGAGTCCTCAATGACCTCAAGATTACATTTTTAAGAAAGAATATATTGAATCCTTGCAGATCTTTTGAAAATCATTACAATAATGTAATTTAAAAAAATAAAGTTCAAGAGTTTTCAACCTTTTTTCTGTTGTGCCCACCCTTTATGGATGATGCGAAGATGAATTTACATGCTATTGATTTCAATAGGAATCAAGAGAACTTGTTTACCCTTTTAAAACCGTAACTTATATCTTTGTCAAACATTTTGCTGATTTAATGTGTCTTAAATGTTTTAGATTTGTTCATGTGTATTTGTCATATTTAAAAGATTAAATCAAAATACTGGAATATGAGAAATGCATAACATTTGTTATTCTAGGATAGACTAAAACACTTGTATTACTCAGACACATGAAATCAAACAAGTAGCCCGCCATAATACTCCTCATCTTTTGGTTAACTCTCAGACTCAAAAAAAGGTCAACCTCTGATCTAGATACTGGGCCTCTGAACGTCATAAACTTATTGCCTTCATTTTGTTTTTCCAGGAACAATGTCAAAACCTGGCAAAAATAGCCATGATCCCCTCGTTTTGTATTTATCTATGAACAAATTTTGTCATTTAAACTTTGTTTACATAGAATAAAACCTTATTGCAGTTAAGAATCTTATTTACAGGAGGGTCCAGGCCACCTGTGGAGAATTTTGACTGTCTCCGTTTGGATTTGATTTTGAATCTTATGGGATAAGAGTAGAGTCACATTATCCTGAATAAATGCAGCTTATGGTTAATATGATACAAAAATAAAGTGAGCTACTGGCATCTTCCTACTTTAATTTTGTTTGAAAATGATAAGACAGGAGTCATAATCAAACCTTTTAGCTCTTTTTCTTATCTGTGTCCCATTTCTCTGATTTATTGCTGAATTAATCAGTGCATGCAAATGTTGACATTGTTGCTTTAAGGGTCACTGGAGTTTTAATGATGTTTTTCAGTGTAGGGGCTTTACTTTTATTTGCATTAATGGCCACTGCAGGGAAACTAAAGTGGTTTTGAAAGGAGATCAGGAGGGGGAATGGGGAAGAATCCAAGGCCCGTGAGGGTGAATCCATGAAGAGAGTTGGGGTTAAAGGTGGTTGGCGTGGTGAAGGCTTGTGATGGCACTGTGGAAAAAGGAGTAGAAGCACAGGGTAAGACACGGAGCAAAAATCCAAATGAAGGCACAGAGCAACAAGCACAGAACAAAAATCCAAACAGGCAAAAATGTTCAAAATTCAACTAGAAATCACGAGAGACTAGAGAGTTGGCCAACAAACCACAGTAGATGTGGGAATCATCTGGCACTGGAGAAGCGTTGGCATGTCGACTTTGTAGGTGCAGGTGATTGGCGTGATTGACAGGTATGGAGCTGCAGTGAATCCATGCAGGGGGAAAAACCACACCCACTCCCCGTGAGGCAGCGAGGCAGAGGAGCAAAAACTCCTCACCAGAGGCAAAAACAGTCCAAAAACACAGCATAGAAGTCGAGAAGGCAAGGTCAGCAAGGTCAGGCTAAGCTGTTTAACTTTGCTGTAAACAGTCAGGGTGGGGAACCTGTTTAAAAACACCAAATTTGTAGGGCTAATCTAATTACTTACACAACTAGACCCTAAAAGAAATAGACAACAACTGTGCCACTTAGTTTCAAGAGCATTTCTGTTTTTATTTAGCACAGGTTGAAAGTTACACCAAACAATAACAACAAATGAGGCTACAAGTGCATGAATAAGACAAGAGTGGGGACAAGACTAATATAAGACCCCCCACCAAAGATCATATTTATGTTAATATCATATTAGTTTGATTTGAACACATGGCTTTTATACATTTCTGTGGTTGTATTCAACTGTGACACTGCGTATCATTGAGTTTATGGAGAAGCTTTAGACTCTTCCTAAGGTGAGAAGTTGATCCTCACTTGCAGTGAACACAAACTTGTTTAACCTGTCTGTGTTTGCATTGTTTCTATAGGTGGACCAAGCTGCTGCCGGCTTGCTGGCTCTGGGACTAGCAAAAGGAGAGCGTCTTGGTATTTGGGCGCCGAACATTTATGAATGGATCCTGTTCCAGTTTGCCACAGCTAAAGCCGGTGTTATAATGGTGAGTTAAAGCTGCAGTGAAGTGTTCAGTATGGACAGCTAAGAGGTGTCCCGAGTTTAAGTTAATGTCTGTGAAAGATTAATGAGGTGGAAGCAGAGTGGGTAGGGCAACATGCTGTGACAACATCTTATTAACTGGCTCCCCTAAATAAAAAATGCATAGTAAAGAAAACCTCCAACAGTAGGACATGCTTTATTTGTATAAATGTACCATCCTGCTGTATTTAAGAATTCACTAAAGTAGAAACTATGGATTTATCTGCTGCATAAAATCCTCCAAAACAAATGAACTATGTTCCTTCTGTAATTATGTTAAAGGTAAATTGCCAAAGAATTTAATTAGCTATGGAGCTCTCTTACAAAAAAGCATTACAAATATTTTTATGTGTTAAGGTACTAGGAAGAAACAGCAGGGCCAAACTAAATTAGGGTTGGTTTAAGCTTTACATTGTAATCTGACTATTACAACTCTGACTATAATCAGCTGAGGCATTTAACAAATTGGTACAAAATCCCTTCTGAAGAAAATATCAAGGCATGTTTACTCCTCAAAATAGTTTTGAAAAATCAATTGGTACTGTATTTAGTTCAATACCAACACAGCTGGTGTTAGTATGCAGAGTGGCAGCATTATTTGGTGTCAGCCATGATATCATTTCTAATCTTAGGACAAAGTTGTGTAAGACTGGTGGTGTCAAAGGCAGAGCTCGAAGTGGGTGTCCCAGGAAGACAACACCCCAAGATTACTGGTTCCTCGCCCGTGCTTCACCAAGGAACTGTAGGCTTTCTTCCAGGCAAAGGAGATTTTGGTAGATTTTTGGGGGTGCTACCAAAGTGTTAAGCTGTGTTGCTTGTTCCACATATGCTCATTCCTCAGAAGTTTCACCTTGCTGTAAAGGTGAATAATCCGGCTTTCCCACACTGTAAAATACAGTACCATCTGCTATTATCAAAGGGGAGAGATAAACGATTGAAATAATGTTTTCAAATTTGTTTTGAGGAGTATAGCTTGATAGAGTGTATACATAAAAAATGTAAACATTTAATCAGTCTTAATAACCACATTCACATTATGACAGCCAATCATTGCTAATAAATAAGATCACATTTGTAGAAAGTTTTTTGATATTCTGAAGTATGATGTTTTTGTTGCATATAGTCCATACTTTTACTCTCATTAAAAATCTATTTGATCAATCTTGAGTTTATTTTTACCAACAGGTGGCTGTAAACCCGGCATACCAGCAGCAGGAGGTGGAGTTTGCCTTGAGGAAGGTGGGTAACATATATACACAAACACATATTTCTATTGTTATCACACACATAGAAACTATTTTATACAGAGTTAAACCCTCTGCTCTTTTCTCCTCAGTCCGGCTGTAAGGCCATCGTGTGCCCCTCTCAGTTTAAGACTCAGAAATACTGTGACATGCTGAGAAAGATTTGTCCAGAGATCGAGACATCCACACCAGGGGACATCAGGAGTGCAAGGTACAGCAGCTCAGGCTTCAGGTTCACCCAAACCCGTCACAAATTTTGACTAAACTTACCTGTAAATCAGGGGTCATTAACTACTTTTGTCCAAAGGTTATTTTTTCCTGACATATGCCATGGGGGCAGATTTTTAAATCACCCTTACCGCTACCTCTTGAGGCTGTTGCTACTGTATCTGTTGGCTTCTTCTTTCTGGGGCTGTCATGTCCCTATTTGCCACGTTTGATTCTGATATACTAGTTAAACTAGTTGAATGTTGACTAACAGCTGGAGGTAGATTGTTGTGAAACAGATCAAACATGAAGTCATTCCTGATAAAAGATGTTTCAGTTCTCAGCTGTTTTTGAGGCTGCCTTCATGGATGTAGGGATGTGTCAACAATAAGATACCCTTACAACCACAACAAATACTCCCCCCACATTTTTGTATTATAATCCTCTGGGGTTGGGAAGGGAACTGTGTAGGGCGTGATGTGACCCCAGGGCTGCGAGTTTTTTGATAACTACTGTAAATCAAGTAAGAAGGCACTGCCAAGAAAATGCCAGAAATTTGCACTGGGGTAGAAAGAGTATAGTAACTTTGAGTAAGACAAAAAGAAATTATAATCAGATGATACTGATATTTGTTTTGGTACCATAGAACAAATGTCAAAACCCAAAGGCACAGGAGTGCCCAAAACAATGGCTGGGCCTTTCAAAGTCCTGGCAAAGGCCCTTCTTGTCACAGCCACAGTCTCAGTCTCAGTCTGCCACACACCAGCCTTCACGTAATCAGCTCAACTCCTGTCACCTGCGCGCCTGCTCACACCTGCACCTCATCACCAGCAATCAGTCCGCCTATTTAAACCCCGGCTCCACACTCATTCAGTGTCAGATCGTCTCTTCATTCACATGCTGAGAACACCAGACCAACTACCTGGACTGATCACCCGTTGCCGACCTGTTCTGTTCCTGTTGCTGCCTGTATCGCCTGATCCTCGGATAGACCTAAAGGTACCGACCCGTTTCTGCTCCGCACTTACCTGCCTGCTTGATCCCTGGTTGTCGACCTCGCCTCCTGCTCCTGACACCGAGTACCTGCCTGTGAGTTCCGTTCGGAGGTGGTCGTCTAATCCCCGACACCCGCTCCTGTTTCCTGCTCCTGACGCCGAGTACCTGCCTGTGAGTTCCGTTCGGAGGTGGTCGCCTAATTCCCGGCACCCGCTCCTGCTTCCTGTTTTCGACGCCGAGAGCCAGGCTGTGAGTCCCGCTCTGTGGCG
This sequence comes from Cetoscarus ocellatus, assembly GCA_037902135.1. Taxonomy (NCBI): domain Eukaryota; kingdom Metazoa; phylum Chordata; class Actinopteri; order Labriformes; family Labridae; genus Cetoscarus; species Cetoscarus ocellatus. The sequence goes on from JBAMNC010001213.1 coordinate 238,255, forward strand.
GCCGTCTGATCCCGATACCCGCTCCTGTTTCCTGTTGAGACGCCGAGTAACCATCTGTGAGTCCTGGTCGGAGAGGGTCATCTGCTTTTCGGCTATCCTCGTCACTTCCTGTTCTGAGAGAGCGAGTGAGTCTGAGCACGCTCCTCTTTATAGACTCTGATAGACTGAGAGGGAGGGAGCGGCTGCATCGTGGCCGAGTGGACAGCGTCGCAAGCTCCTGATCCAGAGATCACGGGTTTGATCCCCGCTCCCGACTCAACAACCCCTGTGTCTATTCAATAAAACCACTTCTTGTGAATATACTGTTTCGCATCTGGGTCCTTCCTGTATCCGTGTCACTTCTCAGACATTATGAAATTATATAAACCCAAGTGCATTAGGTTGGTCGCATAAGTGCTGCCACTTGAGTTATATTTAACTCTTTGGACTGACTAGAGTTTGTGTACAGGTTATCTTTGGGCTGTTATGCCCCAACAAGTCTCCCATTTTGCTTCTCCAGAATTTGCTGCCGCCACAACTTTTATGCAGGTCTTGGAATGGGTATATGTCAGCCAAAACAGTTAGGCCATCAGGCCATCAGGCCAAAAAGCTAGTACAACCGACTCCCTGCAAAATGTTAACAAAAACAGATCATACAATTCCAGGAAAAGGAAATTTTGAAAATGTATAAATGTAAAGTTATAAGTTGTAGAGTTCAGGATAGGTGATAAATCTTAACCCAGTGGGCCCCCCCTTAAGTATTCTTATTTTTAAGTTGAGATAATTTCCAAAAGAGAACATGTGTTTACCCAAAGACTGTAGCTCTGAAACTAGGAGTTCCTTAGTTACAAAACATGACCCACATATTTGTCTTACCCTGTTTCCCCCCTCAGACTCCCAGAGCTTCGAACTGTGATTGTTTTGGACAGTCGACAGCCAGGAATGTTTCAATTTCAGGACGTGATGGAAGCAGGGAGCAGCCAGTACGTTCAACAGCTTCATGATCTGCAGAAGAAAATCTCCTTCGATGATCCCATAAACATCCAGTTCACATCGGTAACTGTTTCACAATACCTGTCCTTGTATACTCTCTGAGTAAACTCTGGTAAGGACAGAGCAAGCCAAAACATGAGGCCTTATCAGCAGGAATGAGGAAGTTGTACATTTTTCTCCTTTCTGGGTGGATTTCCTGTTTTTTTTGTCACATCTGCAAAATGGATTAGAGCTGCTGACCTTTATCCAACTGATGAGCATATTTCAGTCCTCATCATGAAAACTATGTCTGTAATCCTTAACCTTTTTGACCTACTGTATATTCAATTGAATGCACTTAAAAGACAAGGTATTTAATGTTCAGAATGATAAAACTTCATTGTTTTTTTGCATTAATTTTAAATTGATGCCTGCAACATGTTCCAAAGAAGCCGAGACAGGGGCATGTTTTCCTCTGTGTTACATCATTTTCCCTTTTGACAACACTCGATAAGCTTTTGGGAACTGAGGACACTAATTGTTGAAGCCTTGTAGGTACAGTTCTTTTCCATTCTTGCCTGGTGTACATCTTCAGTTGTTCAACAGTCCAAGGTCTCAGATTTTCAATGGGGGACAGGTCTGGACAGCAGGCAGGCCATTTCCTGCACTCTTAAATCACACTGTTGTAGCATGAACAGAAGGTGGCTTGGCATTGTCTTTGTGAACTAAGCAGGGGCATCCCTAAAAAAAACAAAACATCTCTGACTCCATAGTTGTATGTGCCTTTCACCATTAATAGTCCCTTCATAGATGTGCAAGTTACCCATGCCATGGGCACTAACACATCCACCGTTACAGATGCTGGATTTTAAACTTAGTGCTGGTAAAAATCTGGATGGTTGTTTTCCTCTCTTGCCTGGTGGATACAACGTCCATGATTTCCGAACAAAATCTGAAATGTGGACTCGTCAGACCACTGCACACTTCCCCACTCTGTTTCAGTCCATCTCAGATGATTTTGGGTCCAGAAAAGCCAGCAGCACCTCTGCTTGTCGTTCATATATGGCTTTGGCTTTGCATCACACAGTTTCAATTTGCACTTCTTCACTTCTTTCTGGATTTTCCATCCTTGCTTGTAGTGTATTCAATTGAATATATAGGTTGAAAGGTATTTACAAATCACTGTTTTGTGTTGTTACTTAGTTTACACTATGTCCCAACTTCACTGGAACTGAGGTTTTTATATACCCTTGATCTTTTGTCAAGCAAATAAATTAAACTGTAGCACTTTAATAGAGCAGTCTAAACAGGGATGGCAAACTTTAGTCATTTAGGAGGTAAATACAGTAAAACAGAAGCAGAACTGGCCAGTTTGATATACGTCACTTTAAGTGCATGAAAGTTCCAGATTTGTTGGGTGATCAGTCACATTTCAGTGGGCCCTGTGTCAGTACTTTTCATTCTCTTATGATCAACCCCTGTAGTTATACCACTGTTGCATCAGTAGTTTAAGTTAATAAACATAGTGTTTCACGCCAAGTGCAGAGCATAGACTATAAGAATGCATTGCTCTGTTGGCCCTGAACAGTGCTGAACAGACCAGTTATCAAGTAGATCGCTCAACCAGTCAAAACAGACTGGGCCCATGTGGGGATGGAGTCTTTGAAATGACAGGAGAGTCAGTAAAGCATGAAGAGAGTATTTTATGTGAAAGAAGTCAGGTTTTCTGATCAGTAGTTTTTATGAAGATACACTCAAGCATTCATCAAAATAAGATAAATGAGCCCATGTTATGACAAAGTATGACCTTTTTTCAAAAAAAATGGTCCTCTATTTAAAAAAAACAAAAAAACAAAAAAACAGGTATAGCTCTTGTAACTGAAAAATGTAGGCTATTTGAATATTTTCCCCTTGGCTCAGAATACATTTGATTTTGTTTTGGTTTCAATTTTTCTGCCTTTGCTTAAATCAAACTGAACAAATGTGTAGTAAATTCAGGAGAAAAATTGAATTGGACAATGAAAATGATGTTAATTGTAGTTGTTTTTATAGAAAGACACAAAGTTGTCCTTCTGGATATGAATGTGCTCTTATTATGATTGTGACCTTTTTCCTAAATAAGGTTCATCAACATTTCTTTATGAGCTCATTGGCTGTCTCATCATCTGTTTTGTTACAGATCTCTGAATACAGTATGGATTAATTTCTAATATGTGTTATCAGGGTACAACTGGAGCTCCAAAAGGTGCCACTTTGACTCATCACAACATCGTCAACAACGCGTATTTTGTCGGCATCAGAGTGGGATATAATTGGAGGGTGAGTTTGAACCAAAACTTTTCTCATCTCAGACTTCAGTTCACATCTACTGACCTATGGGCAGATTTGACGGTCCTCAGACTCTTCATTATGAAAGTCAAGAAGAAGTATTTTGATATTGTATGAGTTATGCAGATATAAAGGATCACAACCAATGATGGAATTGTTTAAAAAAAACATTGTTTTTGTGCATTAAAGTCTGCTGTGTCATTCATAACATCTTTGAATATGATGTTACAGGTGAGAGCAAAGAAGGATGAATCAGAACTTAGTGAGTGAGAAAGATAGTTCAACGCACCCAATGTTGGGTAATTTTTTTAATTATTATTTTTTTTTACAGCAGTAGAACTACAAAGAACTCTAAAATCAAATCAAATTGTGGATTATGCTTTTCATATGAGCTTTGGTTATAACCTGATACACCAGATGGTGCGTTCAATATATTTCACTTGTCCATCTGTGAAAGAGCCCATAGAAAGAGTTTGGAAACGGGCAGACCCCTTGAAAAGCATATCCGTAGAACAAAATTTAAGGTCCATACCTGCTGTTAAATATGAAAGACTACCTACTGTATCATGCGTTAAGAATGAGTTGATGCTGTACTTGAAATATTGATCAACTTATTGATTGAATTTGAAGCACAAAAATCAGGTTTGTTCTGAAATAACTTGATTTTCAAACCAAAACAAAGTGTGGATTTGCTGTCATGTTGAAACAGGAGAATGTTAAAATGAAGCCGTTTTGTCAAGAACTCTAAAGAGTCTGCCTTTTTTACCGTGTTACTTTTGTCAAACTTTTTTCCCATTTGCATGCAGTCCATGGTTTAACCTTTTGATTTTCTGTTTTTGACCCCTCAGCCTGTCACTCGGATCTGTGTCCCAGTGCCCTTGTATCACTGCTTCGGCTCGGTGGGCGGTGGGATGTGTATGGCCCTGCATGGAATCTCCCTCGTCTTTCCATCTGCTGGTTACGATGGGAAGGCAAACCTGGCAGCTATTGAGAGCGAAAGGTAACATCTTAAGTCCTTGTCCTGGTCTACTGATTTAATCCAGATGTGTACAATACTGCTTTAAGGTTGATTTATAGTATGCAGATATTTATAAGCACATTTTAGATATTCTAATTCTGATACAAGCACATATTTTTCAACATCAGAAAAAATCAAGTCAGACAAGCTGGATGTCCACAGGCCAAACATCAATTACTCTGACATGGACATTGTGATATTTACATACTTTTATGGCAAATATTTTGGACCTGCATTATGCCACCTGTTGCATCTGAATATTCAACAACTGAGAGAAAAATGTGAGAAAGTTGAAGCATCACATTATTGCTGTGTTGGTCTGCAAAGGCGTTCACTGGCGATTATGTAATCTTTGATATTTCATTTTTTTTCTGCAAATACTGATGGCATGCAGATATTGTCCTGCATCCCTCAGGATAAGGAATTGGTCTCAAATTATTATCAAAGGTGAAATATGACCTGTGAGAATGTGCAAAAGCATTATATTACGACCTCAGAAAACACAAAAAGCTGTTTGAGACCTTTAATGCCCTGCAACAAAGTCCTAAAAGTCTGTTAGAAATAATCCCTGTTGAGTCAGGAGTAGTGTTATGCCCCTGGTTTTATGGAAGTAAAAGTGATAGAGGGTTGTTTTGTGATTAAAGCTTTTAATACTTTGGATTAATTTAAATACAAGTACAAGATAAAGAACAATAGAAGCAGGCATGTCATAAAATGTTAATTTGCTTTTACTTAATGAATTATGAGTTCCTTTAAAATTTCAAATACTCTTTATAAGTCCAACACACCAGAGTGTGTGATGAAAACAGAGAGGGTGGATTACAAATGTTCCTTTGCCTGTGTATATAATCAGAATTGGGTGAAAGGTTAAGACATTTAACTCTGTGTCATGGTGGAATTTAAGTGTTTGTTGAACATCAGCATTAGATTCTCTGATTGGATGGAAATTTCAGAGAGGGATGAAGTCACACATGTCCTTTAGTTGTTTTGTTTATGGATGCTGGGGAAACACCCTGGAAACATCTGATTTTTCTGTGTATAGATACATCTGTGGATGCGCTGGGACACATCATCAGTGATGTTGTTTCCTGAGATCATGGGGTATTTCGGGTCTTGCAACATCAGACACCCTCCCTCAGGCTGCCCAGCAGGGGGTGATCAGTCCCCGACTTGTGTCCCAGCAGCGTTGGCCCATTTTTCTGACCTTTTGATCCAAATCCGCCTAGAGGCTCTCTCTGCAGCATCTGAGGTGGACTTGATGGCTCTCCTCTTTGCAGCTCCTCAATTTTAGTCATGAAAATGTTTAAAACTCTCAAGAAACTACAATAAATACAGTTAATTGTCTTTTGATAGTGTAATAAAAATGTAAACAAAATAATGCTTAAAAAATGGCAGGGTTGCACAACAATAATTCTCTTGAGAATAAAATTTATAATGTAGGTCAAAGGTGACAGACATTTGAATCAGCAGAACTTTTAACTCATAGCAGGAAAACCACAGGCTAAATTAAAGACTAGGCAACACTTTTTGGTGAAGAAAAACATATGGTTGTTACAAAGCCAGAATTGTAAAATTATTTATTTTCAACAAATAGTATGAGAACAATAGCACAAATTGTTAAAGAGACAGTTCTGCTAATTTTGCATGAAAATTTGAACATGACAGAAGAGTGTGCCAAAGTTGTCCCAAAACACTTCATAATCACTCCTAATAAATTTGAGTTTCCTTCAATTTGTCAAAAAAAAAGGCTCCACAATTTTGCTTGCATTTTCCCTTTTGATAAGGACAAAAAAATCACATGCGCTTCAATCAGTAGCCAGCAGTACACCAAAGATGTCACACTCGTTGTGGTTGTGAACCACATGGTTTTACCTTTGTAAGCGCAGTCTCATTATTGAACAGCCATAACATGTATATATTATTAGAGGTAATGGACTCTGGCAGGTGCATCTCAACTGTAAGGTTAAGTAGAAATGCTCAGTGTGAATTTTACCATTGGTTCTTTTTAAAGTAAATAATCTTTTTAAAGAGCGCCCTTACATCTGTGTTTCAAATCAACATCAACAAAAACCATACTGATGGTTTTCAGTGTTAGGGGGGCCTCTCCTGGGGGGCACCAGATGACTTCAGGGGAGGTTCAGCGTGAGAATCAATGTAAAAAAGTGATATGCTAACCACTGCTATGTGTGGGAAATATGTAAATGGGGATAACAACCATCAATATTTAAAATTAATGACTGCACAGGGCTGATCTGAGATGTGGCATCATACTGAGACTACAAATCAAATATCGAAATAAAAAGAGAAGACTAAACCCAGGGTTTTATGATACTCTGTTGAGCTGTGTACTGTACAACACTCCTGTATAATCCCCTGTTCTGTGTCTTGAATTTCCTCTTTATGGCCTTAAACAATTGGTGTAGATTATGTTACACCTTTTCCCGTTGGAGACATTTTGAGAAGCCATTTCACTTCCGCAGTTTAAAGGATTATTTTCCTATCTTGACTTATATTCCTGAACAGACTTGTGCTGCACCGATTATACAACACCCTGGCTCCTCAGGTTACAGGAGCAATGGATAACAGGATTCTGCATTTTATGTACATGACAGTGTGACCTGTTTGATCTTCCAACTTTGTTTATTTGGTATTCTTGTTCATTGAATATGGTGAGTTTTAATGTCATACCATGAAAATAGTGATTCTAAAATAATATTCAATACTTGACAAATTTATTAGACCCCCTGTCATAAAAAACGAGAAAGCCATCCAGCATCATGAAGTGCTTTGATGCAGACTCTTTCATTTTCAATCAGCTCTCAGTGTTTTACCATTTTGAACAGGAATGAAGAATTTCAAACTGAATTCAACTTTTTATACCCAAATCTGAGCTGGCTCTCAGGCTCCTCAGCAAAGTCAGACATTAATCTAGCATAACATTCAACCACTAAAACTGATATTTCTGTTCAGGAATGCAAGTAAGTACTATAAGTTTCCATCTTAATCGAGAAATAATAATGTGCTTTACTATTGTTTTCTGATTTTTTTTTTTTTTTGTAAAACAGTAAATTTGAAAATTCATGGATCACAAACTATATTACATAAATATTACATTAAAATATAATTTCATTTAAAGAGCTTCTACATACTGGTGTATTAACCATTATAGAAACATACAAATGATTTTGGTAATTATTAATGCTGTTGATTTAGTTCAAATGTGGCAAAAACCTTACCTTAATATACTTCACACCATTAATGACTACATCCTGTTCATTTTACAGAAATGTTGGGGTTCACGAAAAACTGACTCCGAAAATCAAATAGCCCCTCATCCAAAACTTGCACCTCACTTTATATAAACAAATACAAAAATATCAATATTTTGATGCAACACTTATGAACATGTAGGACAAAAAAGACTCATTAAATCTGATTGACTCTTTATTAAATTAGTATTAAGCTCTTTTCTGTGAATCCATACAAGTAAAAGAAGGAATTAGAGCATTTGGTAAGTACTATTTAGATAAAATTAAACAGCATTATTTTGTGTACATCAAGGGTCTGTCAAAGTACAGAATTTTAAAAGTTTATGGTCACAGATTACAGAGTTTCCTCAGATAACTGCACTCTAACCACAGAAGGTTAAATGTCTTTGACTTGGAGTCTTACACAGAGTACACTTAAAATCTTATGGATCTTATGGAGAAGTTTTAACATATTTTTTAGTGATTAGTTAATGATAACTTCATTGTATTTTTTAATCACAGGTGCACATTTATCTACGGCACTCCAACAATGTATGTTGACATGCTGAGTCAGCCGGACTTTGCTAAGTATGATCTCTCATCCGTTGAAGCAGGTGAGAAAAAAGTCTAAAATCTTCTTTTATTGACAGTAGCTAAATGAAAAAGGTGATAGATTAGGAATTGCAACATGGTTATTTGAATGCAATATTTCTTCTATTATGCTGCCTTGTCTTAAATGCTTTTATATATTTTTTTATATCCAAGGTATCATGTCAGGTTCCCCTTGTCCTCCAGAACTTGTCAAGAAAGTTTTTGCTACGGGGATCAAGCAAATAACCGTGAGTGAATGCAAACTTTGTTATTAATGTTTTAAATTACTGCTGTTGATCATTAAAGAATAAATTTATTTAGTCCTAAACAGCAACTTAAATCAACAGTCCTATTCACAAATTTGTCAAATGATGCAGTTCAGTTTTAGACCACAAGTGGGAGACAGATCCCTGAAAGAGTTACCCATCTGATTTGTGCGCTCAGTCCAATCACTCTCAGCACTCTGCCCAGTTTGGAAAGAAAAAAGTAACTCAGACAAAAACACAGCTTTATTATGTAAAATATTTATTGGTGTGAGATGAAATCACCTCCAAAAGTCCAGGGAAAGAAAATGAATAAACAGAAGATCAACAGAAAGTCAACATTTGCCAGAAACCTTTATAGATAGTGTGCGACAATTTGTTCTTTCTCTCTTCCAGTTTGAGGCAAAGTTCTAAGAAAATAATGAGCTTGGTACAAATTATTTAGATATGAAATACATTCATATATTGTAAAATTGCACAGAAAGTCAGATATAGATTGTAAATTGTTTGCTCTGATCACCATTAAGAAAATGTAATTAAAATGTTGATGTCTATGGGAGTGACAGGCCTGCATAGTTTATCTATGTTCTTGCGTTACTGTATTTTTATACATTTTTAGATATTTGTGTATATTACGTCTAAGAACTTAAATCAGTCTGACTTGTTAGTACGTTAGAGCTACAATCGTCTTTATATTTACATCAACATTGGAGCTATAATGCATTAAGTTTAAGGTGTCAAATTCAAAGAAATGGACCAACAAAAATAACCACCAGCAGGCGGCTGTTTTATTGCAAAGCTCTAACTGTACATTACTTTTTCAACACACAACAGCAACAGCATAGCTACTGGCTTGTGAAAGCTTGGGACAAATATCTTCCTCAGAACTTTTAAGAGACCAAACTCAGGGCTAAAACAGAGTAGATATCTGACTAGAGTGTATAAGGTGGATACAAAATTGACGTCAAATGCAGATTAATGTGAGAAGATTAGTATACCAATGCATTCTCTTTTCCTCTCTCTCTTTTTGTCAAACTCACCCACAGTATAGTGAGATCTCTCAATGAGCAAGACTGATTAAACAAAAAGATGTCTCTTAAAAATGAAAAACAAAAACAGATAGATTCATTTTTTAAAAAAATATCAGCACTGACAATAGCAATCTGAACATGAAGTTAGAGAAGAGCACTTGATCTGATATGGTCCATTTACCCTGATGATTGCATTAAGGCCGTCACAGTGTATTTGGTCTCGACGAGTTGAAAAATCCATACACCACAAAAACCCAAGACTTAGCAAGTACATTTGACTATTCAGATATTTCCATGCATACCGAAAACCATGAGAGATGACTCTGTGCTCTTAAAGTGTTCATTTATTCACTCAAATATATCCAATATATCCTCTTTTGGTTGAAACATGCACATTTCCACTTGAAAGTCAAGTCTTCACCTTTGATTAATGAGAACTAAAAGCTAGTTTGAGTATGGCAGAGGCAGACAGCATGTGTTAGGTAGTGTTTTTCTGTGTTTATACTGGTGATGTAACTTGGCAGATGGATTGATGGGCAGTCTTGAAGTAGAGTTAGTCAGCATTACTTTGGTTGCATATTTAGCCGGTCACCTGGACGGGCTCCTCCTCAGCATCTTCTGTGGTGGAAAAAAGAGACACAAAAATCAGCAGCCAAATCAAACAGTCGGTCTCCAAACAGAGACCTGTGACCTTGACTCGCTGTGCTGGACCCCAGGGCCAGTGTGGAAAAGTTCAGACTGGGACATAGAAGACAGGACAGGGAAGAAGAAGAGGACAGAGTTCAGTGGTTTGGAAGAAATGAGGAAAACCCAAAATCATGCAAAGCCAACAAAGGGTAATTTTCAAACCACTTTAATGTCTCTATTGTAAGGAGCTTCAGCAGAAAAGCCTCAAGGTAAACCAGCAGAGGAAGGAGGTGATTTTGGCCGTAAACAGGAACAAAACTACTGAGAAGGTTTTTGCAAAGCTAGCCATTAGAGAGGGTATCACATAAGACCCTAAAATTCTAGGGGCTAACTAACATTTATTCAAAGGGCCAAGCTTCTCGAGGTACCTCTTAAATGAATAACAGATACTCTTAAAAAAAGTCATGTAAATGTACATTAGTTTTTACAGAAGCAGAGAGTTAAATACAGAATTTTACTGGCAAACTTTACATGATAAGAATAACTGATCTGATACCGCTGTTAAAAAAAAAGGAGTCATATCTCAGCAGTGTGCTCAGTATTTGAAACCATCTTCAAAGCTCGCAAATAAACTCTAACACGGTCCTAAAAGTGGCAATTTTTCATTACTTTGAAGTTTTTGGCTTTGTATGATGAATTTATTCTTCTAAAAGCACTTATCTTATCACACTTGTCTTATGACAAGTGTGATAACTCTAAGTTCAATGTGTCACAACACTGGACCTTATTGGGATTGGCTTGCTTTTGCAGACAGCCTCGAGTGGACATCAGAGGAACTGCAATCTTATGCAGTAAAGTACAGGCATTATTACATCTGCCAAAGAGGTCATGTTCTTGCCTGTGTTTGTTATTTTCTCTGTGAACAGGACAAATCAATACCAATGAATGGATCTGGCGAATGTTGGTCATGGCACAATGAAGATGTGATTACATTTTGTTGGTGGTCTAAATCTAAATATAGATCCAGGATTTTTGAAGGATTTCTGAACACTGGGCAGTTGTCCACATTTTCTGTATAACTCATATTAAGTTCTCAACAGATTTTGATTTCAAAGTGTTTGTTAACAGTGCGAAATAGGGCAGTTTCCCACTTTCATGACATTAACTTGACAATGTTTTAAATGCCTTGGTAGAGGTTTGTGAATTATCAGCTCTATGTTTATTTATAAAACATGAGTCTTAAATGCATATATCGTCCAACACAGAATTTCCATTGGAAAAAAAACTGCTGAAAATATTGGTTCCACTGGTATTATTCAGACATATAAAATTTAAAGGTTATGTTGTTGGATATTGTCTCATATTGACCAATTTTTTAGTCTTAATGCAAAAACTGATACAACCTCTCAAAATTATATTGTTGAATCAAATATTTGATCAAGTCATTGTATAATGATAGTGTATTTGCAATATACACTGCCTGGCCAAAAAAAAAAGTCGCCACCACAAAAAAAGGTCACACACTCTAATATTTTGTTGGACCAACTTTAGCTTTTATTACAGCATGCATCCGTTGTGGCATTGTTTCAGTAAGCTTCTGCAATGTCACAAGATTTATTTCCATCCAGTGTTGCATTAATTTTTTCATCAAGAGCTTGTATTGATGATGGGAGAGTCTGACCACTATGCAAAGCCTTCTCCGGCACATCCCAAAGATTCTCTATAAGGTTAAGGTCTGGACTCTGTGGTGGCCAATCCATGTTGGAAAATGTCTCATGCTCCCTGAACCACTCTTTCACAATTTGAGCCCGGTGAATCCTGGCATTGTCATCTTGGAATAGGGAAGAAAAAATCCATTGATGGAATAACCTGGTCATTCAGTACATTCAGGTAGTCAGCTGACCTCATTCTTTGGGCACATAATGTTGCTGAACCTAGACCTGACCAACTGCAGCAACCCCAGATCATAGCACTGCCCCCACAGGCTTGTACAGTAGGCACAAGGCATGATGGGTGCATAACTTCACCTACCTCTCTTCTTACCCTGATGCTCCCATCACTCTGGAACAGGGTAAATCTGGACTCATTAGACCACATGACCTTCCTCCAGGACAGTTCTTAATCCAATTTTAGTAGTTTCTGCAATCTCCTTAGATGTATTCTCTTCTTGATGCATGCCAATGATTTGACCCTTCTTAAACAGACTAACATCTTTTCCATGAACACAGGATGTGTCTTTCGACATGGTTGTTTAAGAAATGAGAAGCTACTCATTGCATCAGCTGGGGTTTAATTACTTGTTGCCAGCTGAAAGACAATCGCCCATGCAGTAATTATCCAATAGGAGGCTCGTACCTATTTGCTTAGTTAAATCCAGGTGGCGACTTTTTTTTTGGCCAGGCAGTGTACTATCTGGTTGTATACCAAGCATGTTAAAAATCAGATACCTGTACAGCTGTTTGTTCAATGGCGGGTTCCTTTCCTCGCTCTCTTTGGTTTTACTCTGCAGCCGCTGAGGGCTGTGCTGTCTCGGACCTGCTTTCCTTTCTGCTGAGATGGAGACGCACACACTGCGTCTGGACGAATGCGACTAGAGTCCATCCACCTAGGGCCAGAGAGGACAAAATAGGGAGCGTCGAGTTGGTGGATTGTAAATAGAAATATGCAAAGAAGAAGACTGCTGGTTTAAACATGAAGATACTAAAGGTTAGATTTTTTTTTCTGAGCCTAAGCACAACCACAGACCTGGTGCCGGGTAAGGCCAGGGAGGGTTTGATCAGATTTAATGGGAGCTTTTTAGATCTCAGTAAATATGCTGTTTCATTTCTAAATCCTTGTTTGTTAGTTTTTTGTTGCACTAAAGATGTTCTCATCCAAACAGATGCAATATGTGTATATATAATATAATAACTCAAGAATTTAGTTCAAAGTTTAAATTATAACAGCAAATTTATAAAAATATGAAGTTTGAATTGGGCCTGGGCCCATGATATTAAATTAGATGGAATAAGCCAGGCCCAGCTTGTGGAGCATATGCATTGGCTGATTTTTTTTTTTTTTTTTTGATTATTCTAATGTAAGCTGTACAAGATTCCTCAACTTGTAGGAAATATCTTGTCTTTCTGTTCCTGTATTCATTACATATCTTTAGCTCTAAGGCTTAAGGTGTAGTAAGTATTTAAGTTTTTCAGCCCTTTTCTGAAAACAAAAGCATGTTAAGCTAAACACAATCCCATGTACCACTGCTCTGGTTTCCTTGTTTAAGCATTACCTTAGAACAAGGGCAAGGAGAAACTTGTGGTACAGGGGCCACGTGTGTCCCGCCTACTCCCTAAATGAGGCCTGTTCGTAAATTTGAAATTAAAAAAAGCCTAAAAATAAAGAACACATGACAAAATTTACCATAAAAATGCCATATAGCAGTATTTCCAATAGAAATGAACCATAGTTGGCTGTAATTGCTTCTGTAAAGCAGCTTTTTGTGCATTACTGTATGCATTTGTTTAAATAAAAAATAACTTTTGTCACAATATACTTTAATAACTTAATGTTATTAAGTTAATCCTCTGAAAATTGAGAGTATACCATTTAAATTTCAACAACACAATGGGTGTAAAAAGAATGTGCACTTATATATATATATATATATATATATATATACATTTTTTGTTCGTTTTGGTGTCAGTTTAGTGTAAGGTAGCATTAGGGCTTTGTGCAGTCTTAGTTGCTAAAGCAGCTTTGCGTGAGTGTCAAACCTTCTCAGTGGAGCTAGTTGGCATGTACAGCTCCATGGGTTGTTGGAGAGTGTGAGGTTGGTGAGGGTGCCATACTCAAAGTTTCTGGGCAGAGACCTCAGCTTGTTGTTGTCCAGGTGCAACGATTTTATTGCTGTCACACCAGTAAAGGCACCATCAGAGAACTGAAAAACAGTAGAAAATACATTAATGAATTAGTACAATCAAGGTCTTTTATTAAGACATTTACTCTTTGAGACACCTTAACCAGTGACCTAGCATTAACAATGCAGGTGCTAACCTTTTGTAAAAATAAATAAATAAATAAATAAATAAAAACATAATTGGAGGACAATTTCTACATATGAATGTTACAACCCAGGACCAAATTCTATCAGAATCAGAATAACCAATGTCCTGTGTTGCTTCTAAGGTAATCAATAACTTAAAGGACGTTAATGAGAAGTATTATTGGAAACGTTTGACCTCATTCTTGTAATTATTAAATTTAACATTTCGAACCACAGAAAAGATAGCCCTGGACACACAATTTTGGGTGATTCCTTGTTTTCCATTACAAAATTTGCAGTAGTCATGTACGATGTCTAAATGACAACAAAACATGGGCACACTTGCAACATTCATTAAGTGTGCAAGAGTTTGCTTGCAATCTTTGACGGAGTTATTCCTCTTTTACACATCTCTCTGATGAGACTGATGCAGTCTTATAAAGTTCCAACATTTCTGTTTGCTATTGATCAGTAAAGGGCCCATATTTACCTAAAACACCTTTAAGTTTTCATATACTGAGTGCCCCTGATCCAGCTGTATTCTCTCTCTGTCTGAGATGCTCTGTTTGCACTCCTGTCCCTTTAAGGCTCTCTCCCCACATGGACCCAGTCTGCTCTGATTGGTTGACAGGGCTGCTCTGTGATAATTTCTGCATTCGTTTTAACATCTCTAGTCTGCACTGGGCTTGCTACCACGTGCCAATGGGCTTAAAGTGATGGCAATACATTGGTAGGGGTGTCACGCTGGTAGGTCTGTTAGGGGGTGGACAGGGGAACAAGGCGTTTTAGGCAACTGCTGGTGCCATAAAGAGGGGGAGAGAGAGAAGTCCAGACTTTTTGTCTTGTTCATACAAGTGCTCTATCACACGGAGGAGACATGTTGAACACACTTAAGGGCATATAACTCAACATTGGTAATGTGGGTTTGTTACAACATCAACATTATTTTCAGCCAAATCATGCTAACAGAAGCTACTATAGGTCCTTCTCATCATGCATTTCCACAGCAACACTGTAATGAAGTCCTGTCCTTGTAATACCTCAAATCATACATAGGCTACTATTGTTCTCAATTTTGTTTCAAAGTGTGATATTAACCTCTTTATGGAGTTTTGCATTGCACTAATTACTCCCGTGCTGGCTTTAGATGTAATACCAGAGACATTACAGCGACAGGATGGCTAGCGACGTTTACCATGCTCCTTTGTGCTTCTGCAACCACGTAACACAAATTGCACCATTATCATGCTGTTGAGAAATCAACATGACTTCGAGAGTCACTGTTAACAACATTGACTGTTTTGACTAGTATCACATAAATAAAATAAAACCTATAATGTGACAGTCAAAGTAAGTAATTCACCCTCAACATGCCAACCCACTGCCAGCAACCATCCATGTGTCTGTCAAACAGATGCAAAGGGCATCAGCATTTTGTTGGCATGAAAGCTTCCTCTCATCTCTCTCCTTTACCAGCAACTTTCTGCAAACACAGAGGCACTGCCCTCTTTTTTCATATGCATCTGTGAGGGTGCTAAAAGCTTCAGAGAGGTGCTAGATGAACCCGTCCACATCATGTCATGAGGAGTCTCCTCCAGCAGGAAGAGAAAGCAGATGAGAGAGGAGACTGACTTTGAAGGGATGTTTTATGGGAGTCTGGAGGGCTTGAGGCTGTTTGGAAATTTCCACTGTACAGGCGACAAGACGCAGAGGGAAGCTGCTGTTTTGAAGCAATGGAAGATGGATAACTTCCAACATGGTCGAGGTGTTTTCACTCTTTCTTTCGGAGCCAATCGTCTGCCAGGAAGGCTTGCAAAGGGCCCAATTGTCCATTCAAAGTGGGCGATGGCAAGCTAAAAATACTCCTCTTCATGCACTGTGGAACACCCTGCCTCTGTTTACCCGTCTCCTAACCCCTCCTGACCTGTTTACAGGACCCTCCCAGTGAAAGTAGAAAACACACCACGCTGAAAATAACACTTGTGTAATAATTAGACGAGGACATGCTTGGCCTGATTCCAGCAAACAAAAACACTCTAAAAATATCGACATTTGGCTGGAAAATAGTTTAATCTTCTGGGCCATGTTTGCACCTCTGGTCGTCTCCTGCTGCTTCCACCTGGCTCACACACAGGCCCAGCGTGAGAAGTTTGTTATTTTACAGTTTCCCCCTCCGGGATGCTTCCATACTGTGGCACAGGTACTCTCAAATATTGGATTAACCTCAAATATGAAGCTAATGTGTGCTCAGGAATGTCTGAGAGGCTGTGTGGTGCAGAGAAGAGCTCATACTATGTGATTACACTGAAGCTGTGGATGCACAGAGGGATTTCTTACAGGCTGCTGTGAACACATCAGATTCATTATGATTTCTGAAAATCACTCTTCCATGGATGGAGGCTGAAGTGCAAGATATGGCTCAAAAGTTTTCATCAGTACTGAACAATATTGGAGAACAATGGCATTGGAATGCCTTTACTTCAAAAATGTAAAATGGATTATGAGAAATTGAAGGAAAATGTTGCAGATATTGCAGAGAGTTGAGGAAGGCTCAAACAAAGTCAATCAACTTGTGAATCTTACATTCATAGATCAGTTATTTGTGATTTGAAGCCTATTTTCATCATGTGTTTGCACAATATGTGGACAAATGTGATGCTCAATACTATTTTTACCTCTGCCAAGGAGGTTATGTTTTTGCCGGTGCATGTTTGTTTGTTTGTCTGTTAGCAACATTACGCAAAAATTACTGGATGGATTTACATCAAAATTTTAACAGAGGTGTGGTGTGGTCCAAGGAAGAAGCCAATACATTTTGGTGGTGATCCGCCTATTTGTCTGGATTCAAAAAATGCCCAAAATTTTCTAAAAATCCCATAACCACCCACAGCACCATCCAATTGGTTACATGCTCTGGTTACACGCAGAGCCACGGCACAGCGAGCAGCCAATCAGCACTGAAAGCTGTGCATGCAGTTCTGCTCTCAGACACAGAGGAGAGGAGGAAACATTTTGCCAATGGCGAAAGCCCGGTGCTGTTCCTGGAGTATTGGTTTCTAAGATAAATTAAGGCAGCAGACTCTCCTGAAGTCATAATAAACATCCCAGTCCTCTACAACTCACAACTAGTAACATTACTGTGAGCCCATTAACGTTATAAAAACATACGCGACAGCTCTGCTCACTCGCAGTCCCTCCAGATGTGCCTGTTAATCACTCTAAACAAGGCTGCTGATAATGACAATACTTAAATAGTCTGTCATAGCAGAAGTCTGTGTGTGTGAGTGCAAAAACCTAACCCCCAAATTCCACATAGACCGAACGCGCCACGCACCGAAGCGCTGTGGTTTTGCTCCGACCGACATGCCGGTGACATCACCCACTGGAAGCGCCGCGGTGCGCACAACACCAACATCTGTACAAGCAGCAGCAAATTGGTTCAGTCAACAAGTTACAAGACCCACTACTCACTAGGTCACTCTACTGGATGATGGATGAAACTGAGCTGCTTGGTGGAGGTCTGCGCTCTCTGAGTGCTTTTCTAGTTACCTCCGCCAAGGAGGTTATGTTTTTGCCGGCGTTTATCTGTCTGTCTGTTTGTTTGTTTGTTTGTTTGTTTGTGTTCAAAATAACTTGAAAAGTTCTGAACGGATTTGGATGAAATTTTCAGGAATTGTTGGAAATGGGATATGGAAGAACTGATTAAATTTTGGGACTGATCTGGATCACCTTGGCGGAGGTCTGCACTCTCTGAGTGCTTTTCTAGTTCAATATTGTGATGATGAAGTGTGATAGACTAATACAGAAAATCCTTATTAGTTTATGCTATGGCTAAATGGACAGTCTAAGCTTCATGTTGTCAGTTTGCTATGTCAGTACACACATTTGATTCTTGTTAACACATCATCTCAAGAACCTCAAGAAAAAGTTAACAGATTGTCTTAAAACTTAATGCAAATGTCCAGTTTCACGTATGGTTGGAATGATTATATTTTGGAGGTCAAAGATCAAAGTCATGATTATCCTTAGTGCTATCAAAAACAGGGATTTCTGTCAAAACTCGAACATAATTGCTGACTAAATGATTTATTAGATTTTGAAAGGTACTGTCAAAAGTCAAATTCTTTGGATCCCATGATCACCCCTTGAAGGAGATTGATAACGCAGCAGAGGACCACAAGAGCTTTCACACCTGTCAGCAAAGTGAAACTGAGGCTAAACCAAAAATAGACGACAGAAATTTGGAGGGCTGTTGTAACATGTTGAGAATAAACAGATGGGGACACTGGATTTTATGGCATTGCAGAATCAACTTACTTTCAATATACAATGTCCACTTTAGTAGATACACCTGCTCAACTACTCATCAATGCAAATAGCTTATAAGGCAATTACATGGCA
Organism: Cetoscarus ocellatus; assembly: GCA_037902135.1. Classification (NCBI taxonomy): domain Eukaryota; kingdom Metazoa; phylum Chordata; class Actinopteri; order Labriformes; family Labridae; genus Cetoscarus; species Cetoscarus ocellatus. Next base: position 256,737 of record JBAMNC010001213.1, read on the forward strand.
GCAGCTTAATGCATTCAGGTGTGTAGACATGATCAAGACAATCAGCTGACTTCAAACAGAGCATCAGAATAAGAAAGAAGGGTGATATGAGTGACTTTGAATGTGGCATGGTTGTTGGTGCCTGATGGGCTGGTCTGAGTATTTGAGAAACTGCTGATCCTCTGAAAATTTCATTGTACAATCATCTCTACAGCTTACAGAGAATGTGAAAGTATCTAGTAAGTGGTAGTTTCTTGTGAGATGTTGCTGGAGGTCAGAGAAGAATGGCCAGAGTGGTTGGAGATGATATGAAAACAGTAACTAAGTTGTAATTTCTGCTGCAGTAATCAGATGGTAGGGTCTGAATTTGGCATAAACAACATAGGAGCATGGATCCACCCTGCCCTATATTAAGGGTTCAGGCTGCCAGTAGTGAAATGATGTGGCCCACTTTGGTCCCCTTTGTACCAAATAAGCATTGTTTAGATGCCTTGGCCTACCTGAGCACTGTTGCTGGCCATGTCTGTCTCTTTATGACTATAGTGTCTTTATCTCCTGATGGCTACTTTAAGTCATCTGAAACTGATACCTGTACTGTATCTCGAGCGAAGCAGAGTGCACTGTCGCTCCAGCCTGAACACACACAAACCGCAAATTCCGGTTACCAGATAACAGCGAAGCTCGTTTCCCCCAAACATCACAGGCTAACACACAACATGCTAACCTCTGCCTAATCAACGCAGTGGGACACAGCCGCAACTTAGCCTACCTTCCGGGCTAACGTTAGCAGAAACGGAAGGGGTAATGAGGTGGGTAAAGGACTGATTATATTCAGCCAACTGTTAAACTTCTCTTGAATAATATAAGAATGCTCATACATTGAAGTTTATCCTTCAGACTTTCGACAAATAACGTGAACATTGACGAACATGTTGTGCAGTTACTTCTGGTTCATTTCACCCTGCTGTTAGCATTAGCTCGTAGCAATGAGCTAAATAAATACTACACAGCAATAAAATTCTCACAATCCATCATCAGGTTTGGCGACAGATTGTTGGTACTGAACCCAGATTCTGGAAAATGTCTAGTTGCCATCCCTGTGTTGAACTGACTGAAGTTGAAGAAGCAGTTGGCCATGAAGCAGCTGGCACACACATACAGGTTTTAGCCAACTGTAGCTGGCTCATTCCCTTTAAAAATAAAATTAATCTACTGGGCCCTTTGGTCCTCTTAGGCTGGCGGCCTATATGTGAAGACATATGTGGCTGTTTACAGCCAACAACCGAGCAGTGATAGGTTTTGGGTCTAGACATGGTGTACACTGATCGCTCGCTAAGAATGTAAACAATAAGGTGGCACTTTGCACAGAAATTTCTCCAGCCAGGGGGTAGAGATACTCAGGTGATGTAGGCTTATGCAAATAAAAAGCTTGTTATGTAATAGAATATCCACAGACTCAGCAACTCGCCAAATACCATGAGTTTACATATAAGCAGCCTGCTAAATACAGGTTTTGTTGTCTGCTATCACGTGTTGTGGGCTGGGAGGCAGGCCAAATACCCACAAATGTGTTCAAAAGCCTTCAAAAAGTGATTTTTGCATAATATGTCTCCTTTAAGGTGGTTTTGAGGGCAAAACGGGGTCTAACTCAGTATTAGCAAGGTGTACCTAATAAAGAGGTGAGTGTATGTTGCAATAAGAAAAATAAAAGCAGTTGTTTGAATATGCAGCATATTTCATTCCTCTTTTACCAGGAAACTGTAATGAACATTATCATTTAACAATGTTTTGATAATGATATAAAATGTGATAACAAGACCATTATTAAACAGTCCATATTAACTTTTGTATAAGCTGTTTGAATTAGATCACGACTAATCTGAGGGATGCTGATGGCTGACTTAAGTTTTATTTGATTCCATAAACATGGTGTTAATTGTGTTAAATAAACACATTTCCTTTCCTTCCAGAATTGTTAGAATTGCAGACTTTTAAGATGCTTTTGTTTATAGCTCATATTTTCAAATTGCAATTTGGATTAAACTACTTGGCATGTTGTGCATTGATAAACACGGGGTCAAAAACTTATAATAGAGGATAAATGAATATCACTTATATTCTTTACATTCTTCCACAGCTTTATTCCTTTGTGTCTGCATACAAGTAGCAAGTCCAAGTTGAGGATCTACAACAACTAGCTCAAGTACATTAAGGACTTAACAATGCCCAAATCAGTTCACTCTACTTTGTTCTGTATGCCTTCAAATCAAGGACGTCACACCCTCATCAAGGTCAGTCAGCAGAAACAGTAATGAAGAAGTCAAAGATGTGACAGGAGTCAGAAGTGATCCAAACACAGATCATGCTACCTTAACGACGTTTTTGTCTGTGTGATTTTAAGCAAACATGGAATGACCAGCAACATGCAGAAGCATTTATCTATGCAGCATCATATTGGACATCAGGAGTGACATGTGGACATTGTTGCCACTAAAAACCTGTTTAGGCTGACTTCTTTTTACTTAGAAAATCCACTGGAATTGATAAGGGAATCAATTAAGAATCAGATCAATAAGCAGATGTGATAGTGGCATTGGTATCTTTACAATCATATCAATTCCTGTCTCTATCTTTAACACATTATATATTAATCTTAGCCTTGTACATACGCTGTCAAATCATCCACTGACCTTCTCCAGACCCATGCTGTCCAGGTGTAGTTTCTCCATGTAGCGTCCAAAGCTCTGGAAGGCGTTATCTGGGATGGTCCTCATGGGGTTTTTCCCCAGCGTGAGCTCCTCCACCACTCTCAGTTTACTCATCGCTGCAAGAGGATACACAGACATCTTGTTTCTGTCCAGGTGAAGTATGGCGAGGTTCTCAACATCATCCAGAGAGCCTGGCAGCAGGGTCGTCAGCTCATTCCCGCTCATGTGCAGCCAGCGCAGGTCTTTGGCTCCTGTGAAAGTCCCTGGTCTCAGCTCTCTGAGTTTGTTGTCGTTTAGCTGCAGGATAAATAGGTTGATCATTGGGGAGAAGATTCCTTTGGGCAGGTCGCTGATCTGGTTCCCATCCAGGTGGAGGTAGGTGAGCTCGGCCAGGTCATCAAAGGCACCAGGCTTGATGCTGCTGATCTCATTGTTGGACAAGTAGAGGTAGATGAGCTTCTTTAACCCTTTGAATGCCTGGGATCCAATCTCTCTGAGCTGACAGTGCTGCATGTGCAGAGAGATGAGTCCCTTGCTTTCACTAAAGGCTCCTGTTGGGATGATGCCTAGGTTGTTCCTCTGCAGGTTCAGCAGACGGGTCGCTTCAGACACCCGGGGGATCCTCTTCAAACCAACACTGTCGCAGATGACGTGCTGGAGGTCTCCATGGCAGTGGCACAGGTTGGGGCATTGACCTGGGGCCCCTCGCACTGCAGGGCCCAGCACCAGGAGGCAGGTCCCCAACAGCAACCAGCTCACACAACGCATGCTGGCGATATTCCTTATTTTATATCCTCTTTTTAGACCGTTCAGGATGAGAAGAAAGTGGAAAATTCTGTAAAAAGCTCGGAGAGGACTCTAGAGAAGCCTGAGCTGGAGTGTGTTTGTGTGTTGCGAGAGGAAAAGGCAGAGAGAGGGAGAGACGGAGTGAAAAGGTGAGCGAAGGTGGGCCGTGCAGAGAGACGTTCACTTTGGGAGGAGGATGGCCGGTCAATGGAACACACAGCGCTATTTATAACATTTACTTGAGGAAAAAAATGAGGAGGGCTTGGCAGGGTGCTGAAGTGAGAGGTTTCCAAGAGGAAGTCAAGTGTCTGTGAGAATTTAACCCTGAAAGAGCAGAAACGACACGCCTCTACTCAGACTCTGCTGAGATTTGCAGACGATGATCTTCAGCTTGCTGCAGCTGGATTTACATGTTGAGATGGATCATTTGAAAAACAAGTTATTCTAATCAGTTTGTCTTTGAGTCAGAGTGGTTATTTGTGCAAAATTATATTAAAATCCTGAGGAGCATTCTTGTGATACCGTGTTTACAAGTAACGGATAAACCTGAGACCTTAACCTTTGACCTATTTTTCTTTAAAGGCTGATCTCTTCATCCTTGAATCAGAGTTGACCTTTGTGCAAAGTTTAGATAAAATCTCATAAAGCATTCTTGAAGAACTCTGTTAAAAAGCAACTGATGAAAATAAGACTCCATGCCCTTGACCTCTAAACCAGGATTTCCACAACCTAGCAAGATTAAGATGCCTCTACCAGGAGCTTGCATGTACGGAGCCTGGGTCTGTTGAAGGTGACATGCTGTTTGAGCTCTTATGGCCATGTGGTAGGGTAGGCATGATAATGGAGGAATTCGTGCTTGTGTGGTAGGTAGGGAGAGTTAGCACGGAGTGGGGTGGCCCTGGGATGCCAGAGTTCATTGGCCAGCCTCATAGAGGTGTCATGGGAGCTAATTGGACGAAACACCTAAGATGGGAGGTCCCCACCTGAAGAACCTGGTGATGTTCTGCTCTTGCTGCTCATCAAGTTCAGTTTTGGAAGTGTTGGAGAGCTAAGACGGTGCTTGAGCTCACTCATGTCCAAAACCATCGAAGTTTGACACACTGGTTTGGCATGGCTGGCTTTTTTCATTTTATTGGAATTGTTTGTTTGTTTTTCTTGTTTTAATTTATTTAACATTGTGTTTTTTGTTGTTTTTTTTTTTTGGGGGGGGGGGGGGGGGGGGGTTGCATTTTATTTAACTTTTTAAAACTTAATTAAGGATTTTTTGCACCACATTTTTTAAGTTAAGACGGTCAAAGAAGGCTCTTTTAGTTCTTCAGTTGTATTAACTGCTGTTGATCAAGGACTTTAAAGAGTGTACATGCATATTTCTTGTTAAAAAAAATACATTTGGAGGAAATTCTTAGCTTTAGTTTTCATCCTTGTCTTAGAGTTATAGCTTTTAATGTTTGATGGTATGATGCAGTTTTCTGTCATGTTTGTAAATGGTACTGTACACATTGTGAAAATTGCACCAAAGCTTGATTTGAAGAAAATTGTAAATCGAATTGAAATCGCAGTATCCTCCAGGAAAATCGCAATTACATCTTTCCCAAAATCGCTCAGCCCTAAGTAGATAGCATAGGCTTTGTCACTACCTGGAGCTTGCCTGAACGGAGCCTGATTGAGTTGAGGGTGGTAGTTCTGTGACAATGAAGGCCCATGCAGTAGATTATGTAACTCAGAAATACTGTATATGTAGATGCTAGCGGGGTTAACGGTCTCTCACTATGGCCCAAGTACCTTGTGTTTCTGTCAGTAGCCTCTTTTTTTGTTTGCTTGCTTTGTTCCTGTTACCTTTGGTTACTCTTGGTTATTATTTTTTTGTATGTTTAATTACAACCTTGTTTGATGCAGGAATCCTCCAACTGTATCTTTAAAAAAACATGGCATGATGTGAGGTGGAATGGTCCAGACTTCTTTTGTTTTTCAGTCTGCAGCTGCAGGAAAAGGAGCCACTCCTGTGCAGCTGTTTTATAACCTGTAATAGCCTCCAGATGGCTGCAACATGAAGCTTAGAAGCTGTTTAAGGTCAAAACAATTGTTAAATTTACTTCCATCATCTCAGGAATGAAAGTGTTAGATGCCACTTTACATTCCTGTGTGCATGCTTTCCTCTGAAGTTAACTGCCACATTATGTAACGGTCAGACCAGCGGACTGTTAAGGTGATTGTGGTTATTAGATTTGAAATGGAAGAGATTGAATAGCTTTACAGTAATTATGAAAAAAACCTATTAATTTGTTTTTTTAGGTATGGTTCGAAAAGTGCTGCAGGGATGTTTGGCTTCATGTGGCTGGATTTTTAAGTCAGATGGATCCACCCAGGACAGATGGAATCTAGAGTTTACCCAGCAAATCTAACATTTTATTGGGAAGATTGTCTCCCCCCTGATTTTCCAGATGAACTTCTCATGTAACTTCCTCGAAAAGGTCCTGCAGGTTCCATTGGTCTTTCACCTTCTACATTTGATCGTGGGTGTTACTGTGTAGTAGAATTTGTACTCACATCACAGAATTGGATCTCAATTTAAGATAAATACATAGAGGAGTAAGGTAAAGAATTCTGCCAAAGCAGAAATAATGTGATATATTTTCAATAACAAATAATAAGTCAGTAGACAGGAATTCAGTCAGAAAGTCACTTTGGTAAACACAGTGTCCATCAACACATGCTTCAGAGGGGCAGACTCTGAACTAAAACCCTGTCTGTCTGTCAACTAAATTAATTAACAAAGGGTGTTAAATGATGTCCAAGTTCACTAAAGTGCTCTTTGAGTTAAAGTTTATAGTAAAAAAAAGAAGAAAATGAAATAAACTTTATGAAAGACTCTAATGTGTCAGCACAGAAACACCCAGTCATTTATTATCCATTGACAAAAGCGTTCCACAGGGATTTATTTTAGCTCTTCCTGCCATTTTCATATCTGTAACGATAATAGTATGCATGTATCTGCCTTTTTTCTTTAAACAAAGGGATGGTGTCCTTTCAATGCAGCTGGATGTGCATGTTTACATGGCTGGCAGATCTAGTCTGTAAATCTTAAAGCTGAAATGATGGTTTGTGACTGGGGCTTCAAGTGTCCTTTTAACCTTTGTAAATCCATCCCAAATGTTGCCAGTTTTGTTCACCTGAAATGTAGAAGCTCAACCCATTCAAACAAGTTGAAAGTATTTTATTGGGCCATCCTGGACTAACAGATTAATTGTTTTGTACAAACGTCAACTCTAATGAAGCTGAGACCAGGTGTAAAATTTAAATAAAAACAAAATACAATGATTTGCAAATCGTTTTTGACCTGTATTCAATTGAATACAATACAAAGATGAGATATTTAATGTTCAAACTGATAAACTTTGTTTTTTTGCAAATATTTACTCATTTTGAATTTGACGCCTGCAACAACAGGCATCTCACAATGTTGACAAATTCTTTAAAAAAAATCCTTTATCAGTATCTGCGTTTTGATCACCTCCAAAATCTAATCACTCCTCTCCTCTGCCATGACCAACACTCCCTGAAAATGTCAGTAAAATTCATAGAGGACCTTTTGTGTTATCTTGAGTGACAGACGGAAAAACACAAAAAAAACATAGCAAAGGTAAATAAACAATAAATATCTCTGATATGAACTTGTAAGAAAAGTATATGAGAAGGTAAAGATTATGAAATTGTATAAACCCAACATAAACATGAGTAACCAATGCCTATTTGAATCAGGTCAGGTTTTTTTAAGCCCCAATAGAAAAACTGTTTTTTATCTCAACTTGCGTCCTGCTTTTTGTGTGATTGACAGCTTGGATATGGAACGACCGAGAACAGCCCTGTGACGTTCTGCGGCTACCCCATGGATAACATGGAGAGAAAGGCTGAGACCGCTGGCTACATCCTGGACCACTTGGAGGTAAATTAAAATACTAACAGCCATTACAGCCTGTGCTGTATTAAGTAGTTAACTTGAATAGTTTTTTATTAGCTGCAACATTAAAGGGATTAACCGTGAAATGCATCAAAAATCATAACATTAGGATATACAGAACTGTGAAAAAGTTTTAGGCAGGTATAAAAAAAAGTAAATTTACAAAATGCAAAGTTAGCACACAGACAAAAATCTAAATTCAATCAATTTTTGGTGTGACTAACCTTTTTTAGAGGGCATTTTCTGTCCTTGTCTCTGGCAAGACTGAGCACAGCTACAAGACACTGTAGTTATACTATATCAGCAAGGTTTCTCACTGGCAAAAAATGTCAAAGCAGACTTTGGTTTCAAGATGTGCTGTTCAAGCTCTTGAGGAGGCAGAGAGAAGCAGGCATCGCTGAAGAAGATGCAGTGATAGGCAGTGATTTGCAAATCCTTTTTTTTCATTATTTTCAGAGTATTGCAGTTCATACATAGATAAGAACATATTTTCAGATGTCTGTGTTTGATGTTAATCATCTAGGTTGCCGAACAGTTTCCACAATGTCAACTCATCTTCGATACAGCAAAACCTCAATACTCCTTTTTTTTTTTTTTAACAACAAAACAGGGATGTATAAAACCAGAATGTGAGAAGGAAAAAAAAAGGGAAGCAATAGGAGATAATGTGGCAGTTTGAGAAAATTGCCGTTCAGTCAAAAAGGGCAAGTATCCATTTATTTCCCATTGCCACTGACAGGTGTGTAAAAATGTTTTTTGTCAATCAGATGTGCTCCAAATATTGTTCTGTGTACTCTTCACAAAGGAGACTCATTTTGCCCACATCTTTGTAAGTTTGTCCATTTGTAAATTAAATGAATATGTATTTTTTTCCATTTGATATATTTCATTTACTGTATCTACCCATTCGCTTATTGTGAGAGGTTCTGGGTGCGTCCATTGTCTTGTAATATTTCTCTTAGCTGCCGTTACCATTATTCTAAATAGATGTTTGGTGAGACAGCCCACTAAAAAAATCATCTTTTCCTAAAATAAATGTTTTGAAGTGTTTGGGTATCTTTGTGTTGAATATTTCCTCCATTATTTTATGTATATCAAACCAGAAAGTTCTGCAGACTGTTGTAACATGTGCAGAATGTGGCTTTGCATTATGTTGCTGAAATAAAGAGGGATGTCCCTGAAAAAGGTGTGACTTGGATGGTAGCATATGTTGCTCCAAAACCTGCATGTACCAGGTAGAAGATATCAAATTCAAAATGAATGAATATTTGGGGAAAAAAGAACAATGAGGTTTATCAGTTTGAACAGTAAATACCTCGTCTTTGTAGAGTCTTCAACAGAATATAAGTCGGAAATGTTTAGAAATCCTTGTGTTCTGTTTTTATTTAAGTTTTACACAATGTCACAACTTCATTGGAATTGGGGTTTGCAAACAATCATGCCTTTTAGAAAGCTTTTTTGTACCAAGATGATTTTTTAATGTTAATATGTTTGCACCTAAATGTTGTATGGCATGCAGAACTTTTACATTTCGATGTTGTGTTAATATACTTTTACTTTTAAAAACTTTGAAATAATTCCTCCGTCCAGGATAAAATTAATGTTTTAATTAGATACATGTTTAACAATGACTGGACTCCTGGACAGGCTAAAATCGTGGACCCTACAACAGGACATATTGTACCTCTGGGAGAGCTGGGAGAGATCATGATCCGAGGATACTGTGTGATGTTGGGGTACTGGGGAGATGAAGCCAGGAATCAAGACTGCATCACTGAAAACGGATGGTATAGAACAGGGTGAGTGGATCATCTGACTTGGATGACATCTGTTTCTCTTTTTAGTGCTTTCATGATCATTGTCACGTGTGTTTTGCAGAGACATTGGCAGTTTGGATGCTTACAGCTACGTGAAAATTGAAGGCCGCATTAAAGATATGATCATCAGAGGAGGAGAAAACGTTTATCCTGCTGAGATCGAACAGTTCCTGCACACACACCCAAAAGTCAAAGAGGCACAGGTGAGCTGAAACAGCAGCCAGAAATATCGAATGTACCATTGCATGTTCTCATGAGCACAGAACTGCATGTGCTTCTTCATTATATTCCTTCAGAGAACATCATTTGCATTCATAAACTCACGTCGGATTTTCAGCCACAAAATAAAAGGAACAACCAAAAGACCATTTCTTGTCCATTTCAGGAGGTTTGAGGCCCTCTGAACTCTGTGGTAGTGCATGTTTGTACTCCTGTTGCCTTACATTTTTCATCTCTCTGTAGCTGTTGACATGCAACATATGCTAAAACGTGGAGAAAAGGACCTCTGTGACAACTCCTCTGTTTATCCTTAGTTTACAGAATCAGTTACCAATATGACGACCAGATGACGTACTTTGTAATCATTGTGTTTGCTTTGATCACATTTCTTATTGTGGATACTAAAACAATCATCTTTGAGACTGGCTGATATCAATCATACTTAGTGTGGATGATGTTTGTGAGTGTTAAGAAGAACATTTGAACAAGTTGTTTTTCATCTCAAAAACCTCAAATGTAGGTTTAAGAAATGTCCATGGGTGCTCCAGTGGAGAGTCACCGTCCTTCTCTGCTGTATCCATGATTATCAAAAACTGAAGTGCTTGACCTGAGTCAGGAGACGTCTTATCCTTTGTGCTAACATGGAGATACATGATGTGGCACAGGTGCAGCAACACCCCGCAGACAAACCACACGAACAGTTTATTCTTTTTTAGTTTAAGTGTCTGAAAACAGAATGAAATGCATTAGCTAATTTAAAGAGCTCATACATTCACAATTAAAATCTTCAGACCAGTTGAAAGACTGTGGATTTTGCACTGTTGGATCTTAAGAAGATTCTAAGTAGAGCTTCAAAATGCAAAAAGAAGAAATGAAAGCAAGAGACAAAAAAATGAGTAAGCAATTTATTTAAAACAACAGTTAAAGTGAAATCGGCTGTTCATCGGCTGATCAAAAGTTTAAGACCACAGCTCGAAAAAAAAAAAAAAAAAAAAAGGAAACCTTCACAAAACAGAAATAAATGCGTCAAAACCTTACTCAGCTCAGAAGCTTCAATGCTCTTGTTGATCACTTCAAAAATTTGTTTAGAAATGTTTCAAGGAGGCTACTGGGAACATTGCCCCAAGTGGTGAAGATGGCTCCATAAAGGGCATCCACTGTCTGGAACTGATGTCCATTTTTGTGAACATCCCTTGCCATCCATCCCCAAATGTTCTCAATTATTTAGATTTAGATCAGGGGAACATGCAGGATGGTCCAAAAAAGTGGACCATATATGTAACTACAAATATTCAATTTATTGTACCGAAGAAGTGTGTATGTGCCTTCCTGTGTTTCTGCACACAGTCTCAGATCGTCTGTTTTTGGCACTTTCATGTTTGCTTAATTTTTCATCACACGAAGTTCCCACATGGAGCAATCCTGTTCATGTAGTGTTGGTCGGCTTTAAATGTGTTTAAGAGTTCAGACATTTTGACAGATTTTTTAATGTTTTTCGTCCATTTTGAAGCAGCGTGTTGGAGTTGACTTGTTGTTTTTGATTATTTCAAATAAGAAATTTCTGTTATTTGGTGTTTTGGAACCTCATCTATGTTACCTTTAATGTCTGATTACTAAAGACAGATTATCTGTCATCATAATATCAAAGTTTAAAATGCTGGCATTTAGACAAACATTAGATTTTTTTTCCAGAAATATAAAATATTATGATGTATCTTAATGCTTAATATATATTGTATATCACTGTTTGACTTTTTTCTGTTTGTTTGTCAGGTTGTTGGAGTTCGGGATGAACGTATGGGGGAGGAGATTTGTGCCTGCATTAAACTGGAGGACGGACATGAGTGTACAGCTGAAGAAATCCGAGCTTTCTGCAAGGGTCAGGTTAGGAAAACTCGATTTTTATATGTTATAGAATATCTTCATTGTTAATTTTGTTCTTTTCTGCATGAACTCTGTCGAAGCACTTTGTAAACATCAGTTTTTAAAAGGTTCTAAATTAATAAATCTCTAATAATAGTACTAATAATTATAATAATAATAATAGTAATAATAACTTTAATTATGCAGGGGTGTATTGATGGCCAAGGAGCTTTACACTGCCCAATAATTAAAAAATACATTTGCAAGCAATAATTTTTAAACTTATTTAATTTTATTTCTTTAACAATTTCTTAATTTCCTAATCTGATAAAATAATCCAATATAAAAATATGATTTCATATTATCCATATTTAGTGCAACAAATTAAATATTTGACACAGAAACACAATTCAATTTTAAATGGCAAATAATCTGCTTGGTAGGTGTGTGTTTTTTTGACATCTTCACTAGTGAGACAAAAAGTTAATTTCTTACCCTGTTGACTTTTGATTGTTTTCTATACTTCATTAAAAGTCAGTTTGTTCTGTATAAACTGTTTTCTGGTTCTTTCAGATCGCTCATTTCAAGATTCCTCGCTACGTTCTCTTTGTGACCTCCTACCCGCTCACAGTCACCGCAAAGGTAAGTTGTAGGCCTGTACATGTGCACACAGCTCCTGAAAACTTCCTGGAGTTGTTAAAGGTGAGCTAGATGCGTGACCAACAGTTCTTCCTGACAGTTTTTACGGTGAACTTTACGGTGCAAAGTTGAGATGAGCTGGGATGAGTTGGGATGAGCTGATTTGTGGGTATAGCAGTTGAACTATTCAGTATTTAATCCTCCACTCTTCAGTTATCACTGTAAAAATGTCAAACTACATGCATTATTGATATAAAGGCCATTATTCTCATTATAGCATCATATCTGTACGTTGTTCTTTTTACAACATGTCTGGCCTCTTAAGACCTCCCCCCAGAGTTTTTTTCGGAGCACATATGTAAAAACAGTTTTAGGATTCCTGTACATGTCCTAATGATGGTAAACAATGTTTATTTTACCATCTCATAAGGTGTCACACTTCCAGGCTGAAGCACCTGATCCATAATTGTCATCTGCTGTAATGATCACGCGTTATTATCAGGCTCCCTCCTCTGGTTCTTGTGTTTCTCTTGTGGGATGTTGTTTAAAGTCACTGCAGACATGAGGTTGTGTTTGAACAGGCCTGCCCTGCACGACCCAGACATTCAGGGAAAGGGGCTATTAGCTCGTCTGCACGCACAGCGGGTCCTGGTACGTGAACTGAGAAGGGCGGCAGACCTCGTCCCAAATGAGAAAATCAGATAAAACCTGATTCTAAACCCAGAAAAGCTTCAGTTGATTTTATTTCAGTCACACCACAAATCACTTAACAGGAGCTCACAGGAAAAGCTGCGTACAAAACTTCAACAGGAAGGTGACATTTTGAAGACTGTATTTGTCCCTGACTATAGATTGTTATGAAACGAGCTTACTGCTGCTTGTAATGGATCTTTTTGACAGCAGAAATGCAGGAAATCAGATTAAGAAGCTGCCCAAACTTTTAAACAGCAAACCAAAGATTTTACAGAAATACACCCAATAGTTGCAGACGTCTGATGATATCAGCTGTGGAAAAAAAACATCTGGACTGAAATAAGCTTGAATCTGCTTTAAAGGCACTTACTAGACTGTTCTGTTTTAGTTCAATTTGTCATAATTGTCATTATATTAATACTATTTGATGCCTTGTTTCGTAAAACAGGACAACTTCTGTTTATGGTGAGTTTACAGACCTTGTTCTAAATGAAGTTGATGATCCCTGGTGTACGAAATGATACTTTCACTCAAGTAACAATGGAAAATTGAAACTATTAGCTCTAAGTAAATGTGTGTACATCATATAGAACTAGAAAAGCACTCAGAGAGCGCAGACCTCCGCCAAGGTGATCCGGTTCAGTCCCAAAATTTAATCAGTTCTTCCATATCCCATTTCCAACAATTCCTGAAAATTTCATCCAGATCCGTTCAGAACTTTTCAAGTTATTTTGAACACAGACAAATAAACAGACAAACAAACAGACAGATAAACGCCGGCAAAAACGTAACCTCCTTGGCGGAGATAATTACAGCAAAGCTATGTCTTTATTGTGAATACAAAACAAACAGTCCTTTTTAACTTAATTGAAATGGTAACAACCTTAAACACAACAGTTTTTTACTCAAACATGTCCAGTAAGATTTGTGGCCTCAAGAAAGTTTTAGGGTTTCAAAATAACCACAGATGTGGATTGTGACAAACCAGCCTTTAGATTTTTATGCAGAATGTGCAGCTTACTTTTTAAATAAAAATACTTTTTAATTCTCTTCTCAGATCCAGAAGAACAAACTACGTGAGGAGGCCGAGAGGCAGCTCAGACTGGGGAAGGGAAAGTGAAGAAATCTTTTTTTTTTTTTTTTTTGACTTTAAGACATTTACACTGAACATCAAATAAGATCAAGAAGAACACAACAGTCAGTACGTCTTTACATCATCTGAATACCAAACAATTTCTCCTGTGTGCAAATGTTTAATGGCTGAGCCTGAAGCTACATGCTAAAGCAATGAATGTGTATATGCCTAACCAGCTGTTCAAATAGTTTTATTAATCCCATTAAGTCCAAAAATCAACCATAGACCAAAATGACTAACAAATCCAGATCAATCTAACAGATAGTACAGATGCTCTAAGATGATTTTTAGTCCATCACACAGAAACCGTCCAGCCATGAGAAACACTCTTAAACACATATTAATCCGCTGCAAAAAATAGTCCCTGAGTAATGCACTTCTCTTGGTTTGAATTCTATCAATAATCACTTTTTTAAAGGGCAATCCATCGTGTTTTTAGATATTTTCATCTTTCCAAGACAAATATTAAGGAAGTATTTTCATATAGCTGCACTATAGACCATAAAAACACAATCATTCATGTTCTTACAGAATGTTTAGGGCAGCTGTTTTTACTCTCTTTTTTAAAACTTAAATGTCAGAGAATTCTGATTTTGATATCATATGAATTCTGACTTTTTTGCAGATTACAGATTGAAAATGTAATGTGTTCACTTCACAAAGTATATTTTGTTTCCAATATTTTTCAGTTAATGACATCTTTATGTTTTATTAAATAAAAAATAGATCTAAAAAATAAAAAGTAGCACCCCTAATCCTCCTCTTACAGCCTTTTATATCCTTATTTTCATAATGATGTAGTAGGAAGAAGAAACAATTTTATATAAATCCAGATACTTGTGGATGTAAAGCAGCTGTGCCGCTCTACTCTGTGAAACATGAAGTACTCTGAAGATCAGTGCAGAACTTATTCTGTTTAATTTCTCATGTATTCTTCTTATCCGACAGAAAGCTACAAAATCTTTTTTATATCAACTTGAAATAAACTTTGTACCATGTTATTAAAGCCAGGCATGGGTGTTCCTCTTCTTACGGGAAGAATGAAGGTATTTTATTGATCTGGGTGGCAGGTGCATGCCTCTTAAGCCCCTGGAATGTCATTCAGAAACATTTACACACACGCTGACTGAAAACGAGAACTCTGTGGGATTCTTCAAATGACAGAGTATCACAGAAACACACACTGAAAGCAATAAAGAATTTCCTCCTAAGTCTGATGGAGCTTCATGTGCAGCCCAACCCGACAGTGTTCTGCAGGATCGGATGTCGTCTTCTGTCTAGACATGAAGGACTCGGCCCAGAAATAGCTCCTAAAAGTCCAGAAGAAAACAAACGTTCCTTCTGGCTCTTAACAAGGAGCCGCAAAGTTTATTTAATGTTTCTTTATTTGACATATTTTGGGATCAGATTTAATGTTTCAGGGTTCTTACAGAGCGCCGAGTACAGGAGTCTAATAATTTGTTATAACATGCTCCAATGTCCACAGCAGGTCTGAGGAATTCAGCTCAAAGCCAAAGGAATTCACATTTTGGGGAAAAATAGGTGGTGATACTCAAACTAAAGCCAAGGGGCTTTAGCTGCTTCTTTTCCTGGTACATTTTTTGGCAGACAACTTGGTAGTAACTGTGATTGAATCAAAGAACCGCTGTTCTTAAATCATTAACGATTAACCCTGACAGAACTCATTATATGTGGGGCCAATGAAAGTCATTCATTCATAAACATATCAGTTTCCCTAGAGCAGCATGGTGGCGCAGCAGGTTGGTCCATGTGCCTCAATCAAGAGGACTGCTGGTTCAACTCTGCTGTGCCTACCAAGGTGTTTCTGTGTAGAGTTTGCATGTTCTCCCTGTGCCTGCATCAGTTCCCCCCCAGGCACTCTGGTTTCTTCCCACAGACCAAAAACTTGCTCATTAGGTTAATTGGTGACTCTAAATTGCCCTTAGGTATAGGTGTGAGTGTGAACAGTTGTCTGTTTCTCTACATGTCTGGCGACCAGCTCAGGGTGTACCTTTGCTCTCGCCCAATGTCAGCTGGGATCGGCTCCAGCCCCCTGAACCCGAAAGGCATATAGATCAGGGGTCGCCAACCTTTTTGAGTCTGAGAGCTACCCTAAAGATGAGAAGTAGTCTTGAGGGCTACTGGCGTGATTTAATGTTCTTAAAAAATATACATTTTATAATTTACCTTAAAACAATAGATATAATGCATTTGATAGGCAACAAATGACACTGTATGATCACTTTTTACTTATGATTTCTACCAAATGCACAAGTTACATTTGTTATTTCTGTATTTTTAAGTGTGATTTCCAAGCAAAACACCAAATTGAAATTTAAAAAACACCATTTTTTTTGTATTATTATTATTATTGTTAAACTTTATTTCACCAGGTTTGTCCCATTGACATTAACAGATCTCTTTTGCAAGGAAGACCTGAACAAGAAGATATTTATTTTAAGTAATGCGGTAGTAACTTGTACTATTTTTTAAATGTCTCTGGGGGCACCTCATTGGCTCCATGGGGGCTACAAGGTCCTCGTGGGCACCATGTTGGGTACCCCGATATAGATGATGGAAGGATGGATGAGTCTCCCTCATGTGGCAACGAAGAGCACTGCAGCTTTATTCTGAAGTTAACTGTGACAACAAAAGGAGAAAAGCAGCCATTCAAATCCATATTTAAAGTAATGAGGACATATCATGCCATTGCAGAATCAGAGTACACTGACCACTTTATTAGGTACATCTCTTCAACTGCACATCAATGCAAATAGCTTATCAGGCCAACACATGACGCTCAGCTCTGTGCATTCAGACATAAAGACGTGGTCAAGGCGACTTGCTGAAGTTCAAAATGAGCATCAGAATGGAGGAAAAGGTGATTTAATTGACTTTGAATGTTGCATGACTGGTCTCAGTATCTCTACTGATCTACTGGGATTTTCACACATAACCAACTCTAAGATTACAGAGAGTGGTTCAATAAAAGAGAAAAAATATCCTGTAAGTGGCGGTTTTCTGTGCAAAATTGCCCTATGAAACCAGAGGTAAGATGTCTTTAACCAGAGGCTGCTTCATCTTAATGAGGTCATATCATGCTTCTTTTAGTTTTATATGCTCTTTAGTGTGTTCAACATGTCTCCTTTGCTTGATAGAGCACCTCTATGAACAAGATACAAAGCCTGCAGCATTGAAACCTCTCCTTCTGCCCCTCTCTGCAGCACCGACAGCTGCCTAAAATGTCTTGGTTCCTCAGCCCACACAGATAGACCTACCAGTGTGATGTCCTACCGTTGTTTCATTGTCAGTTTAAGCCCATTAGGGGTTAGCAAGCCAGTTCTACAGCACTGACCTCAGAATGACTGCAGTGTTGTTCACAACATGGTTCCAGGCAGTATTGAATTGACCAATTGTCACAGAGCAGACCTGTGAACCAGTGAACATGGCGGTCTGGACCCACATGGGGAATGGAGCCTTAGAATGCTCTGTATAAAAACTGGAAGGTCTTCTGAACATTAGTGATCGTGAAGATACTTTTGCAATCATCCAAAATTGAATATATGAACCTGATTTTAAGGCAAAAGACTATTTAACTGATATCACCCTTGCCTACTCTCCTGGAGCTAAAACCCTTCAAACAACTGCGTAAATACATTTAGAATGGAGATATCAGGCTACCTGCTTTTATAACAGAAAATTCAATGATGCTTTCTACATATTTAAGAACCTACAGCCAAAAAGGTTTTTCCTCTCACAGAGAGCAGACAGATCCATGGTCCAAAGATCCTCTTGAATTCCTCAGCTGTCGCTCAGTCTTTTGGCAGCGGGATGCCGACCGCACTTTGCTGTCTCTGCATCTGCTGCTCAGCTCGAGCCACCTGCTCCTCACTGCAGCAGTCCTGTAAAAACACAGCAGCCAGGTTTCTGAGGCGGGGGCTCTCTGAGAGAGAGAAACGCAGCATACACTGCAGGATGGCCGGGTCAGTGATCTCAGAGCGGGATGAGGGCGTGGAGAGGTTCATGAGGATCGTTATGGCTGATAGAACGGTCTCCTCTCTGTGGCTTGACAGACAGTTTGTGACTAAATTGATGCCACTGTTCTGCAGGATGATGTCTCTGCATTCAGGGTCCATGCTCAGGTTACACAGCCCCCCTGATAACAGAGGATGAGACAGTGGATGAAAAAATAGCCAAAAAATATGAATGAAATATACGTGGTTTATGCTTTATGATGCAGACGGTGCTTTAAAGGTTTCATTTTTGGTGTGAAACTCACCCATCCCAAACTCAACAAAGTTCTCGTTTTCCTCGGTAAGCATGTCCAGGAACAGATCGGTCACCTGTAGCTCCTTCAAATACTCCATGTTGTTTGGGTCATATGCAAAGTTTGCAAGATTAGCCAGAACCTGCTCCTTCGCCTCTGTTAAAGTTAAATGAGCAAAATCACAAGAATGCAAGTTAAAAATTGATAGTGTTTGGCACAATGAATTGACCATTTAGCTCATGATCAACACATTATTTGAAAAAAAAAAAACCCACAGAAGTGCAGGTAAATATGCAATAAGAAGTTGTACTTTAAAACATCTCGTAAATTTAATTTTGGGCTTATCTGTAAAAAGTGATGTCTTAACGGACTTTGTCCACGAGAGAGCGCTATAATCCAGTTAAAGGTTGAAGGAGAAATGTGATCATGAAAATACTTCAGTGTGTTCCAGGACCATTTGATACATGACAGATTGTCTGATCTGTTATTTTTAATGCCTGAAACTGCCGGGAGGCTGGTAATAGACAAAGTATTGAGCTGCACAAAGCAGAAACAGTCTTTACATTATCCACAACAGAGAGTCTAGATAAACTACATTTTTGATTATATTAAAAAAAAGCAGGAAATGATGACAAAGAGAAAAAAGTTCATACAAAGTTCAGCAAAAAGCAGCCAACATGATGCTCAGTCTGTTATTTTCATTTTAATTATATAACTGGTGGGTAAACTGTATTTTTTAAAAATCTTTGTCCGAACCATAACATTTTATATGATAACGCATTTTCTAATAGTAAGAAAATATTGATTCACTAATGTGTCTGCATATTTTGTGCTAAATATACTTTGTTGATATGTCCTATCACATTATCAGTATTTAATTCGTTAACAGTTTAAATGAATTCGAGACATTTGGTTTGTAATTTAATTAAACCTCAAGCTGCTATTGGCAGCAGACATCAAGCCACCTGACACTTCACCTCTGTTCCATTTATTACCTCAGCTGAGGCGATAATATTTTTGCCAGCATTTTTTAATTTTGTTTTAGATTGTGAGAAGGATAAGTCCAAGAGTTATGAATGGATTTTGATAACATTCTCATGCTCTGGGAGCAATCTGGTTGTTACTTCTGTCAAATGGAATAGACAATAAAGTTCATCCACATAGCAGAGACAGTGTTTCATAAATATATATTTTTAAAGTAAATTCAATGCCTATCTTTTTAGTCTGGTTTTTACTATCTTAATTTCAGTTCAGATTTATTGTTCGGAATTTTATTCTCCATTAATCGATTTTCTTTTCATTATCCTACTTTAGCAGATTTACTATGCATTTGGTGTTTGGCTATCTCATTTGCTATATTATTACTATTTAAAATTTTTATTAATTTATTTATATGTCATTTCTTATCATGATTTTTTTGATGTAATTTTAGTATTAGCTCCTGTGTTTCCTCATTTTTAATTCAAGGTAGCGTTTCCGCAGTCCTCTAGTGCTATTTTCTGTTGGAATCTTCTCTTAAGGTCTTTGTGTGTGCGTAAGTGAGTTCGTGAGCTGTATGTGGATTGCGAGGGTGGGTGGGGTCTTGTATTTTTATTGTATTTAATTTTCTACTTTTGTTTTATTTTTGTTTATTTTCTTTTATGTAAAGCACTTTGTGCTACAAATCTTTGTGTGAAAAGTGCTCTACAAATAAAGTTCGATTGATCTATTGAAAAATAACACTTATAAGTAACTGTATTTTATGCATATAATTCTGTGGGTTCATAGTGTTAAAATTAAAAAATACACTGTGTTAGAAAAATTGTGATATACTGGCCTGTTCATAGTATCCTGATAAATTGTCATAAATCATAACATCACTGTACCACATAACATATTGTCAAATTCTTGCCAATACAAACAACTATTTCTGATAGTATAGCAATGTACCAAAATTTTAAGAAATCAAGGAAGCAGGTAAGAAACAATTCCATCAAATTATTCCCGAGCTCATACAAGCTGTTGTTGCCATGGTATCGATAAAAGTATCGATAACATCAAAGTCTCTTTTGTATCATATCGATGCTTAACATTCTGCTGTTGTAGCTGCAATAACGACTATGAAAATGTATATTCACTCGAAAAACAAAGAGGTCTCTCTGCCCTGAGGTGTTTCTATAAGGAGTTTAAAATAAAGACTTGTAAATGAGAAACTGAACCCACCGTCACTGTCTGTGTCCTGAAACTCAGTGACTAAAGTTTGTAAATATTCAAACCGACCAGAGGAGCCTGTCCTCCACATTTCAGCTGAACATAAACTCACGCCCTATATTCTAATAAAATAAGTAAAAAAAAAAAAAACTGTTAAATATTGTCTAAAATCTATGAACAGCGTCAGATTCAACAAATAGCTCCATAGGATTTTGTGCCCCTGCACTTTGTTTTGGTCCCTCTTTGAAATCCGTCCCCTGCAGTGCAAATGTTCCGCCTTTGGTGTAGCAGTTTTAAATTAGCTTTATACACTGATTAAAAAAACAAGGAACATTAAAGAATGTCACAAAAAAATTCGGTTAAATGATTTATTATTATTATTATTATTTTGAGTGATTCAAGCAAACAACAACGACCCAGAGAACATTTATAAACTTTGAACCGGAAGTTCTCGTGCGTAAAAAACGTCTTGACGGAAGGGGTGTGTGTGTGTGACGAGGAGCACGAATGGACACATGAGAGGTCACCCACAATAAATGAAGCTTTCTTAGTTTATAGTTTATAACTCTGTATTTTTACCTCATCAGCTATAATGAAGAAACATCAGCTGTCCGCGGGAAAACGGATGACCAAACCGGTTCTGTTCGGGACTCTGATCGTTGGTTTAGCTGCTGCCTTCTTTAACAGGTAACTTTACTATTTTTATAATTATTATTAGAGGAGAACTACATGATGATTAAAATGCTCTATGTATGAGCTTTAAAGTTGCTTTGTAGTTTGACTTTGGATCAGAATGTTTCACACAACAACATATGCTGAGGTAGCTGAGGCCTTCGCTGATTATTGATTTCTGGATCAGTTTTGAATTAAACTCTAACATTGGGGCACAATTTAACGACTGAATGCAGTTTTCTGCTTTAGAGATGTTTTGTATTATCAGAGCAGTACATGCATCAGCTCATGACTGCTGGGACGCACAAAATATTAAGGTCTATAATAACTGTAACTATATTATCTGTCATGTGTTTTTTCATAAAAAAGCCTGAATAACTGCAATGTCTACAATTTTACTGTAATGTTTCATCACATTAGAATCAGAATCAGAACTACATTATTGATTCCTTGGTTGTCACAGTTGCTCCTAAACATAATTAAAACAACATCAAAAACAGTATAAAATGAAATAGAAAATAGAATAAGAAAAGTTACTAATATAATGTATCTCAAGATCAATAATCTACTACGGTATAGGGATGCACAATTTTGTACAATTTAGGTATCAACCCATGCTGATATTTTTGCTGATATTTACAGCTGAAATATTTGCCATACATATCTGTCGTATACAGTATACCCTTATATTGGCTGTAATATCGGGTTTAGAGCTCGTCAAAAATTTAATATCAAATGATGTATTCAACTTTTGGCCAATATCTGCCAATACTGATTTGTACTGATCATATTGTACATTGTGCAAAATACACAAATGTATCATAATGCTGAACTTATTCAACTTATTCACTGCATGAGTTCACCATACATACAAAATGCTTTCCTTGTTTTACATTTGTTCCTTACTAAACAGACTGTCATATTGAAAGCAACAAGTCAGTTTCATACAGTACAGACTCAGTGCTTTTGATGAAAAATAGTATCGTGATAATGACTTTGTAAATATTGGATATAGGCAGGAGTCCAATATCGTTCCCTACTGTAGTACTAAAACAAAAAAAGTTAAGTACACACAAGGAACAGAATATACCTTTAAACAGTGTGTACAGTTTGACTATAAATGCATGTGTGTTGCTCAGAAGAGATACTGCACAAGTTTCTAAACTTCACCAAACCTGCCTTAAGCAACTAACCAAACAGTAAAATATAAAATAAGCACAAACTAGAAGCTCCAAGAGCACAAACCTCCACCAAGGATTTTTTTTTTTTTTTTTAACTGTTTGCCCCATCTGGAAATTTTAAGGAATCATTTGAAAATTATTCCTGGATCCGCATCTGGATGCAGATCACCACCAAAATCTAATCACATCTTCCTTGTGCCATGACTAACATTCCCTGAAAACCTCATCAAAATCTGTTTCTTAAATTTTCAAGTTATTCTGTTGACAAACTAACTGGAGGTGCTCCAACAGTACAAACCTCCATCAAGGCATGTCCAGCAATGTGGGTGAGTTATTTTCAAAAATGCTGAAAACTGCTCTATTTTGCAAAACAATTCCTGGACCCACATCTGGATTTGATTCAGCACCAAAATCAGATCACTTCTCCCTTGTGCCATGAACAACATTCCCTGAAAATGTCATCAAAATCTGTTAAAACTTTTTGAGTTGAGGTATTAGAGAAAATATGGAAAGCAGCCCTATCCAGATCACCTCGAAATCTAATGGATTGGTCCTTGGCTCATTTCTGTACTTTCCTGAAAATAGTATAATAGTCTGTTCACAACTTTTTAAGTTATCCTGTTATCAAGCTAAATAACAAACTGACAAACACTGGCAAAAACACAATTCAATGCAGAGGTGATAAAGTTTATTGGAGTGGTTTACAGAATGAGTGTGAATAGTCCAAAGACTGACAAATGGCTAGACTCCCAGATCAGTGATTAACTACTTTTAAAATCAATCCAGCTTTGAATTTATTGTAAGCCAGCAAGGAAAACAGGCTGTCAGATGAAACAAAAGTTAGCTGTCATCCACTCTTACACTGTTTGGTCAAAATTTACTACAGTAAAATCTTAATTCATTTTGTGTTCATCGAGAAAATTGTGTGGGCCTATTGTGAAATAGACTTGAAGTCAAGATAATTCAGCTATCATTAAAATGGTTAACAATGCAGCTAATTTAAAAATCAGACCCTCACAGGTTCTGAAAGGAAAAATTACTCCCTTTCACATTTGTTGTGAATGATCCCAGGTCCTGTGTGTGCATCTGTAATATTTGTAACATCTGTTATATTGTTATATTTTAATTTTGGGATCTGATGTCATTTATCCTTGTCACGTTTCCTCCTCCCTGCAGGCACAGATTCTTTGAGGATGTGGAGGAGCTCAGAGCTCAGGAACGAGCACGAAACGATGCCAAGAGGATGGAGATCCTGGAGAGGAGACAGAGGCAATTAGAAGAGGCAGCAGAGAGGAAAAGAACAGGGAGCGACTGAACCACTGGCTGGACTTTTACCAACCTACTGCTGCACTTTATGAAGCTGAACTCAACAGGTCTACAGATGTGAACACTTTCTGTTAATATCATCGTTCAAAGCCCATACGACCTTTATATCAGGGCATTTTGATGATCTGCCTGGACCTCTGGTTCACCCATGGACAAATGAGCATACATTTTCTGTAAAGTACATACATCTGCAGTGGAGATATCAGTGCAGGAGGTTTGTTGCCTCAACAAGAGGATGTATGGGTAATTTACACTCATGACCAGGAAATGTCATCATATATTCTGTCTGTTTTGAGACAAGGGTGTTCATTATTAAATGGCTAAAGTGCTAAATAATAGAAGAGATGAAATTCACTGTCATTTGATTTCTGTTGCATCTCCACATTCGTCCATCAGAGGGCAGAGTTGATTAAAACTTAAAAGTCATAATTGTGTTTCTGGAGGGTTTTAATTATAAATCAAGTGCTCTCTGTGAGTTTATACCATTTTAAAGTCCACTCTGTAAAGCTTTGAATTTTTGCACAGGGTTCTTTTTACCTCAGTGGGTTTTAATGCATGAATACAGGTGTATTAACCATGTTAGAGAACCATGTTACATGCACAAGTGGTCCAAATCCTGACAAAAAGTCAGTGACGTAATAGTTTTCCCCAATCTGTTTAACCAGAAAATGATTAAGATTAAGCTATCTTGATGTTTACTTGTTACGGCCGCCACCACGCCCCCTTCCGCTTGCTAGCTGGGTTGTAGCATTACTATTTTAGAATTATGAAAAACAGCTGATTGTTCCGCATTTTAGACGAGAAAACAATCAAGATAAAGGCCTTTGTGCTTCATCATCAGTGACCTTTCAAAGGAGTGGATTCACCAGATTCCATGTCTGTCATCAGGCATATCCATCATGGAAATCTTCAAGGTGAAACAGTTATTCCCCATCAGAAAATCGCAGAGCTCTTCAGGGTCCTTCAAGGACATAGAGGCAGTTGCTGTGAGTGTGGGTTAGGTCTGCTGAAAATGAGAACAGATCACAGTCCTCTTATGGGTTGTACTGGATGTGAAATTCACCTTCCAGTTTTTTCCTAAAAAGTCCTGACCTTCCCAACACCTTCTATGAGATGTTCCCCAATTGAACTTGGAATATATAAATGTATGGATATGTGAAATAGTCCATCTGGTGTGCCAGATTACATCACCAGAGGATTTTTTTGTTAATTTAGGGGGTGTTAACAATGAGCTGCTCTGCTGATTGGCCGTCAAACACCCTCAGTCAGAAATTATTAATAAAACCTCTGCGAATTTTACGTGACTCATTGTTTTATACTAAAGAAATTATTTTTTGTTTCCATAAATTCAACAAAGCTTATTCTTAGTGTTATTAGTTTTGAGCGATGAATGCAATGCTTTCTTGATCTTTTTTGAAATGATATGAAGAATGAACAGACATGATGCCACAGTCATGTAGCATCACATGAACATGAGTATGTTCAGAGATAAACCCTCCTTTACAAAGTTTAGTGTATTAGATCAATACTGTAAGAAAAACCTGTCTGAAAATGTACGCCTCAAAGTAAAGATGTGGCATTTCACCAGATGCTGCACCACCAAACGAACCATGTTGCATCATGGTTGAAAGACTGGGTGCTTCTCATTACATAACTTTGTCCATCCTCACTCCCTCTCTCCTCCACTGATCTGAAAGTCATTCTCCCTCTGCATTAAAAATTCCCAGAAGTGCACCCAGAGGAGGTGAGGGTGGAGGAGAGAGGAAGCTTCTGGAGGAGAGAGGAGGCTTCTGGAGGAGCACTGAGCGAGGATACACCAGTGTTATCTTTCAGGAAGTCTGTCATCAGTCTGTCATGTAATGTGATTAGTCTGGGGGCACAGCAGTCTGATCATTGTGGTTTTACACAGGTTTTTCTGACAGCGTTGATACAATTTCATACAGGCAGATTTATTTCTGAACAAACTGCTGTTTTATGAAGCTACATTATTGTGGCGTAATGTTTGTTCATTTTTGATATAAGTGTTTGTGTAGTGGTGTTTTTGACAGCCAGTCAGCTGAGCAGCTATTCTTTAACACCTGATGCTGCTCAGGACGAAGTGAAGGACTCCTTATTTGGTATTTTGTACCTCCTCTGTCCTTGCGTCCTTGTTTTTTTCAATTCCTCACTGCACACAAATAAATCAAGGGACAGGATTGGACCTAAAAAGGTTCAAAGGCTTTCTCGCCCTAGCTGTACTAATTATGTAAGGTACATAATTAGTACCTAATAAGGTACTGCTGGAGCAACAGTGTATTTTGTACCTTAATGAGGCAAAATTATATCTTTAAAAAACAAAAAAACAAATGCAGATATTTAACAAAGTTTATTCAACTATTAACATGGAAAAATCCACATTTCACATGTTAACTGATCTGATAACAGTCCATTTAAATCAGAACATTTTTTTGGTGGACAAATTTGTCAGTTTAAGTTTAAGCATAAAAAAGCAGTGCTTTTCAATAACGGTGTCAGTGACAGTCACCAACACCAGGTGGACTAAATTCTGGCACATGTGCATGAACAAGTCCAACATGCTGAATTTAGTCAACCAGAGTAAAAGTCCTTTGGTTACACTTTGGGAACCGGTGCACCTCAGACATAATGATCTATCACAGGTTTATTGCTTGAAGTTAAGTCACTTTCATTGTGTTTTTGAGGTGCAGCGGGTAGGCAATATTAGCAAAATACATACTGAAGGCTGTGCTGAAGGCCTCATCAAGGCATGCGCACTGACACACACCTACTCCTTCAACTTTCATCACACTGAGCCCTCCTCTAGTGATGGTAACTTTACAGTCTTCATCCATCAGCTGTGTGGTTGGATGGGGTGCAGTAGGTTCAGAGCATTTTCCCTCAGGTCAGATCTTGAAAAAATTCAAAAGCTAACGACTGACTGGCCACTTCTGACACCCCAAAAAATATGCTCAAAAGTGACTTTTTTTTTTACCTTTTCAGACAGGAAAACATGCTGTTGTTGACTGTTTGCTCATATTTGACTTAAAAATGGACTTATGAGCATTTTCCCTCGGGTCAAATCTTTAAAAAAATCCACATGCTAACATATGACTTTTTGCCAAGTTGGACCCCGAAAACAAATATAGGCTCAAAAGTGACTTTTTGGGACCTTTTCAGGCTGGAAAACATGCTGGTGCAGATGGTATGGTCATATTTCACCTAAAAATGGACTTATGAGCATTTTCCCTGGGGTCAGATCTTTGAAAAAATCCACATGCTAATATATGACTTTTTGCCACTTTGGACCCTGATAAAAAAATATGTTCAAAAGTGACTTTTTGGGACCTTTTAAGGCAGAAAAACATGCTGGTGCAGACGGTTTGGTCATATTTAACTTAAAATGGACTTATTAGCATTTTCCTTGGGGTCAGATCTTTGAAAAAATCAACATGCTAACATATGACTTTTCGCCACTTTGGACCCCGAAAAAAAATATGCTCAAAAGTGACTTTTTGGGACCTTTCCAGGCTGGAACACATGCTGGTGCAGATGGTTTTGTCAAATTGAACTTAAAAAAAGACTTATGAGCATTTTTCTCCGGGTCAGACTTCTGAAAAAATCCACATGCTAACATATGACTTTTCGCCACTTTGGACCCCAACAAATAAATATGCTCAAAAGTGACTTTTTGGGACCCTCCAGGCTGGAAAACATGCTGGTGGAGGTGGATTGGTGATATTTTACTTAAAATGGACTTATGAGCATTTTCCCTCAGGTAAGATCATTGAAAAAAATCCACATGCTAACATATGACTTTTCGCCACTTTGGACTCCAAAAAAAAATATGCTCAAAAGTGACTTTTTGGGACCTTCCAGGCTGGAAAACATGCTGATGGAGGTGGATTGGTGATATTTAACTTAAAATGGACTTATGAGCATTTTCCCTCAGGTAAGATCATTGAAAAAAATCCACATGCTAACATATGACTTTTCGCCACTTTGGACCCCGACAAAAAAATGTGCTCAAAAGTGACTTTTTGGGACCTTCCCAGGCTGGAAAACATGCTGGTGGAGGTGGATTGGTGATATTTAACGTAAAATGGACTTATGAGCATTTTTCCCTTGGGTCAGATCTTTGAAAAAATCCACAAACTAACATATGACTTTTCACCACTTTGGATCCCGAAAAAGAATGAGCTCAAAAGTGACTATTTGGGACCTTTTCAGGCTGGAAAACATGCTGGTGTAGATGGTTTCGCCAAATTTAATTTAAAAATGGACTTATGAGCATTTTCCCTCAGGTCAGATCTTTGAAAAAATCGACATGCTAACATATGACTTTTTGCCACTTTGGATCCCGAAAAAAAATATGCTCAAAAGTGACTATTTGGGACCTTTTCAGGCTGGAAAACATGCTGGTGCAGATGGTTTGGTGAAATTTAACTTAAAAATAGACTTATGAGCATTTTTCTCCAGGTCAGACTTTTGAAAAAACGCACATGCTAACATATGACTTTTCGCCACTTTGGACCCCGAAAAAAAATGTGCTCAAAAGTGACTTTTTGGGACCTTTCAAGGCTGGAAAACATGGTGGTTCAGATGGTATGGTCATACTTAACTTAAAAATAGACTTATGAGCATTTTCCCTCGGTTCAGACCTTTGAAAAAATCCACATGCTAACATATGACTTTTTGCCACTTTGGACCCCAAAAAAAAATGTGCTCAAAAGTGACTTTTTGGGACCTTTTCAGGATGGAACACATGCTGGTATAGATGGTTTTGTCATATTTAACTTAAAAATAGACTTATGAGCAATTTTCTCCGGGTCAGACTTCTGAAAAAATCCACATGCTAACATATGGCTTTTCGCCAC
Source organism: Cetoscarus ocellatus (assembly GCA_037902135.1). Lineage (NCBI taxonomy): Eukaryota > Metazoa > Chordata > Actinopteri > Labriformes > Labridae > Cetoscarus > Cetoscarus ocellatus. The sequence continues at coordinate 285,041 of JBAMNC010001213.1, forward strand.
TTTGGACCCCGAAAAAAAAAATGCTCAAAAGTGACTATCTGGGACGGTTCCAGGCACAAAAACATGCTGGTGCAGATGGTTTTGTGAAATTTAATTAAATAATGGACTTAGGAGCATTTTCCCTCAGGTCAGATCTTTGAAAAAATCCACATGCTAACATATGACTTTTTGCCACTTTGGACCCCGAAAAAAAACATGCTCAAAGTGACTATTTGGGACCTTTTCAGGCTGGAAAACATGCTGGTGCAGATGGTTTGGTGAAATTTAACTTAAAAATAGACTTATGAGCATTTTTCTCCGGGTCAGGCTTTTGAAAAAATCCACATGCTAAGATATGATTTTTCGCCACTTTGGATCCCGAACAAAAATATGCTCAAAAGTGAATTTATGGGACCTTTCCAGGCTGGAAAACATGCTGGTGCAGATGGTTTGGTGAAATTTAACTTAAAAATAGACTTATGAGCATTTTCCCTGGGGTCAGATCTTTGAAAAAATCCACATGCTAACATATGACTTTTCACCACTTTGGACCCCGAAAAAAAATGTGCTCAAAAGTGACTTTTTGGGACCTTTTCAGGATGGAAAACATGGTGGTTCAGATGGTATGGTCATACTTAACTTAAAAATAGACTTATGAGCATTTTCCCTCGGTTCAGACTTCTGAAAAAATCCACATGCTAACATATGACTTTTTGCCACTTTGGACCCTGATAAAAAAATATGTTCAAAAGTGACTTTTTGGGACCTTTTAAGGCAGAAAAACATGCTAGTGCAGACGGTTTGGTCATATTTAACTTAAAATGGACTTATTAGCATTTTCCTTGGGTCAGATCTTTGAAAAAATCAACATGCTAACATATGACTTTTCGCCACTTTGGACCCCGAAAAAAAATATGCTCAAAAGTGACTTTTGGGACCTTTCCAGGCTGGAACACATGCTGGTGCAGATGGTTTTGTCAAATTGAACTTAAAAAAAGACTTATGAGCAATTTTCTCCGGGTCAGACTTCTGAAAAAATCCACATGCTAACATATGACTTTTCGCCAATTTGGACCCCAAAAAAAAATATGCTCATAAGTGACTATCTGGGACCTTTTCAGGATGGAACACATGCTGGTGTAGATGGTTTTGTCATATTTAACTTAAAAATAGACTTATGAGCATTTTTTCCCCGGGTCAGACTTTTTAAAAAATCCACATGCTAACATATGACTTTTTGCCACTTTGGACCCCGAAAAAAAAAATGCTCAAAAGTGACTATCTGGGACCGTTCCAGGCACAAAAACATGCTGGTGCAGATGGTTTTGTGAAATTTAATTAAGTAATGGACTTAGGAGCATTTTCCCTCAGGTCAGATCTTTGAAAAAATCCACGTGCTAACATATGACTTTTTGCCACTTTGGACCCCGAAAAAAAATATGCTCAAAGTGACTATTTGGGACCTTTTCAGGCTGGAAAACATGCTGGTGCAGATGGTTTGGTGAAATTTAACTTAAAAATAGACTTATGAGCATTTTCCCTGGGGTCAGATCTTTGAAAAAATCCACATGCTAACATATGACTTTTCGCCACTTTGTACCCCGAAAAAAAATAGGCTCAAAAGTGACTTTTTGGGACCTTTTCAGGCTGGAAAACATGCTGGTGAAGATGGTTTTGTCATATTTAACTTAAAAATAGACTTATGAGCAATTTACTCCAGGTCAGACTTCTGAAAAAATCCACATGCTAACATATGACTTTTCGCCACTTTGGAAACCCCCAACAAATATGCTCAATAGTGACTTTTTGGGACCTTTTCAGGCTGGAAAACAGGCTGGTGCAGATGGTTTGGTCATATTTAACTTAAAAATAGACTTATGAGCATTTTTTCCCCGGGTCAGACTTTTTAAAAAATCCACATGCTAACATATGACTTTTCGCAACTTTGGACCCTGAAAAAAAATGTGCTCAAAAGTGACTTTTGGGACCTTGCCAGGCTGGAAAACATGCTGGTGCAGATGGTTTGGTGAAATTTAACTTAAAAATAGACTTCTGAGCATTTTCCCCGGGGTCAGATCTTTGAAAAAATCCACATGCTAACATATGACTTTTCGCCACTTTGGACCCCAAAAAGAAATATGCTCAAAAGTGACTATTTGGGACCTTTCCAGGCTGGAAAACATACTGGTGCAGATGGTTTGGTGAAATTTAACTTAAAAATAGACTTATGAGCATTTTTCTCCGGGTCAGATTTTTGAAAAAATCGACATGCTAACATATGACTTTTCGCCACTTTGGACCCCGAAAAAAAATATGCTCAAAAGTGACTATTTGGGACCTTTCCAGGCTGGAAAACATGCTGGTGCAGATGGTTTCGTCAAATTTCATTTAAAAATGGACTTATGAGCATTTTCCCTCAGGTCAGTCTTTTGAAAAAACCCACATGCTAACATATGACTTTTCGCCACTTTGGATCCTGAAAAAAATATGCTCAAAAGTGACTATTTGGGACCTTTCCAGGCTGGAAAACATGCTGGTGCAGATGGTTTCGTCAAATTTTACTTAAAAATAGACTTATGAGCATTTTTCGCTGGGTCATATCTTTGAAAAAATCCACAAACTAACATATGACTTTTCACCACTTTGGATCCCGAAAAAGAATGAGCTCAAAAGTGACTATTTGGGACCTTTTCAGGCTGGAAAACATGCTAGTGCAGATGGTTTCGTCAAATTTAACTTAAAAATGGACTTATGAGCATTTTTCTCCGGGTCAGACTTTTGAAAAAATCCACATACTAACACATGACTTTTTGCCATGTTGGATCCCTGAAAAAACGTATGCTCAAAAGTGACTTTTTGGGACCTTTTCAGGCTGGAAAACATGCTGGTGCATATGGTTTGGTGAAATTTGACTTAAAAATAGACTTATGAGCATTTTTCTCCGGGTCAGACTTTTGAAAAAATCCACATGCTAACATATGACTTTTCGCCACTTTGGACCCTGAAAATGCGTATGCTCAAAAGTGACTTTTTGGGACCTTTTCAGGCTGGAAAACATGCTGGTGCAGATGGTTTGGTCATATTTTAACTTAAACATAGACTTGTGAGCATTTTTCCCTGGGTCAGACTTTTGAAAAAAACCACATGCTAACATATGACTTTTCGCCACTTTGGATCCTGAAAAAAAATATGCTCAAAAGTGACTATTTGGGACCTTTCCAGGCTGGGAAAACATGCTGGTGCAGATGGTCAAATTTAATTTAAAAATGGACCTTATGAGCATTTTCCCTCAGGTCAGACCTTTGAGAAAATCCACATGCTAACATATGACTTTTCGCCACTTTGGACTCGCGAAAAAAAATGTGCTCAAAAGTGACTTTTTGGGACCTGTTCAGGCTGGAAAACATGCTGGTGCAGATGGTTTGGTGAAATTTAACTTACAAATAGACTTATGAGCATTTTTCTCCGGGTCAGTCTTTTGAAAAAAATACACATGCTAATATATGACTTTTTGCCACTGTGGATCCCGAACAAAAATATGCTCAAAAGTGACTTTTTGGGACCATTCCAGGCTGGAAAACATGCTGGTGCAGATGGGCTTCGTCAAATTTAATTTAAAAAATGGACCCTTCTGAGCATTTTCCCTCAGGTCAGATCTTTGAAAAAATCCACATGCTAACATATGACTTTTCGCCACTTTGGATCCCGGAAAAAAATATGCTCAAAAGTGACTTTTGGGACCTTTCCAGGCTGGAAAACATGCTGGTGCAGATGGTTTGGTGAAATTTAACTTAAAAATAGACTTATGAGCATTTTTCTCCGGGTCAGGCTTTTGGAAAAAACCACATGCTAACATATGACTTTTCGCCACTTTGGATCCCGAAAAAAAATATGCTCAAAAGTGACTATTTGGGACCTTTTCAGGCTGGAAAACATGCTGGTGCAGATGGTTTCATCAAATATAACTTAAAAATGGACTTATGAGCAATTTTCTCCGGGTCAGACTTTTGAAAAAAATCCACATGCTAACATATGACTTTTTGCCACTTTTGTATCCCCGAAAAAAAATATGCTCAAAAGTGACTATTTGGGACCTTTCCAGGCTGGAAAACATGCTGGTGCAGATGGTCAAATTTCATTTAAAAATAGGACCTTATGAGCATTTTCCCTCAGGTCAGACCTTTGAGAAAATCCACATGCTAACATATGACTTTTCGCCACTTTGGATCGCGAAAAAAAATGTGCTCAAAAGTGACTTTTTGGGACCTGTTCAGGCTGGAAAACATGCTGGTGCAGATGGTTTGGTGAAATTTAACTTAAAAATAGACTTATGAGCATTTTTGTCCGGGTCAGGCTTTTGAAAAAATCCACATGCTAACATATGACTTATCGCCACTTTGGATCCCAAAACAAAATGTGCTCAAAAGTGACTATTTGGGACCTTGCCAGTCTGGAAAACATGCTGGTGCAGATGGTTTGGTGAAATTTAACTTACAAATAGACTTATGAGCATTTTTCTCCGGGTCAGTCTTTTGAAAAAATCCACATGCTAACATATGACTTTTTGCCACTGTGGATCCCGAACAAAAATATGCTCAAAAGTGACTTTTTGGGACCATTCAAGGCTGGAAAACATGCTGGTGCAGATGGTTTCGTCAAATTTAATTTAAAAATGGACCTATGAGCATTTTCCCTCAGGTCAGATCTTTGAAAAAATCCACATGCTAACATATGACTTTTCGCCACTTTGGATCCCGGAAAAAAATATGCTCAAAAGTGACTTTTTGGGACCTTTCCAGGCTGGAAAACATGCTGGTGCAGATGGTTTGGTGAAATTTAACTTAAAAATAGACTTATGAGCATTTTTGTCCGGGTCAGGCTTTTGAAAAAATCCACATGCTAACATATGACTTATCGCCACTTTGGATCCCAAAAAAAGATGTGCTCAAAAGTGACTATTTGGGATCTTTTCAGGCTGGAAAACATGCTTGTGCAGATGGTTTGGTGAAATTTAACTTAAAAATAGACTTTTGAGCATTTGTCCCGGGTCAGGCTTTTGAAAAAATCCACATGCTAACATATGACTTATCGCCACTTTGGATCCCGAAAAAAAATATGCTCAGAAGTGACTATTTGGGACCTTGCCAGGCTGGAAAACATGCTGGTGCAGATGGTTTGGTGAAATTTAACTTACAAATAGACTTATGAGCATTTTTCTCCGGGTCAGTCTTTTGAAAAAATCCACATGCTAACATATGACTTTTTGCCACTGTGGATCCCGAACAAAAATATGCTCAAAAGTGACTTTTTGGGACCATTCCAGGCTAGAAAACATGCTGGTGCAGATGGTTTCGTCAAATTTAATTTAAAAATGGACCTATGAGCATTTTCCCTCAGGTCAGATCTTTGAAAAAATCCACATGCTAACATATGACTTTTCGCCACTTTGGATCCCGGAAAAAAATATGCTCAAAAGTGACTTTTTGGGACCTTTCCAGGCTGGAAAACATGCTGGTGCAGATGGTTTGGTGAAATTTAACTTAAAAATAGACTTATGAGCATTTTTCTCCGGGTCAGGCTTTTGGAAAAAACCACATGCTAACATATGACTTTTCGCCACTTTGGATCCCGAAAAAAAATATGCTCAAAAGTGACTATTTGGGACCTTTTCAGGCTGGAAAACATGCTGGTGCAGATGGTTTCATCAAATATAACTTAAAAATGGACTTATGAGCATTTTCTCTGGGTCAGACTTTTGAAAAAATCCACATGCTAACATATGACTTTTTGCCACTTTGTATCCCGAAAAAAAATATGCTCAAAAGTGACTATTTGGGACCTTTCCAGGCTGGAAAACATGCTGGTGCAGATGGTTTGGTCATATTTAACTTAAAAATGGACTTATGAGCATTTTTCTCCGGGTCAGACTTTTGAAAAAATCCACATGCTAACATATGACTTTTCGCAACTTTGGACCCTGAAAAAAAATATGCTCAAAAGTGACTGTTTGGGACCTTTCCAGGCAGGAAAACATGCTGGTGCAGATGGTTTCATCATATTTAATTTAAAAATGGACTTATGAGCATTTTCCCTCAGGTCAGATCTTCTGAAAAAATCCACATGCTAACATATGACTTTTTGCCACTTTGTATCCCGAAAAAAAAAATGCTCAAAAGTGACTATTTGGGACCTTTCCAGGCTGGAAAACAAACTGGTGCAGATGGTTTGGTGAAATTTAACTTAAAAATAGACTTATTAGCATTTTTCTCCGGGTCAGGCTTTTGAAAAAATCCACATGCTAACATATGACTTTTCGCCACTTTGGATCCCGAAAAAAAATATGCTCAAAAGTGACTATTTGGGACCTTTTCAGGCTGGAAAACATGCTGGTGAAGATTTTTTGGTGAAATTTAACTTAAAAATAGACTTATGAGCATTTTTCTCCGGGTCAGGCTTTTGAAAAAATCCACATGCTAAGATATGATTTTTCGCCACTTTGGATCCCGAACAAAAATATGCTCAAAAGTGAATTTTTGGGACCTTTCCAGGCTGGAAAACATGCTGGTGCAGATGGTTTGGTGAAATTTAACTTAAAAAAAGACTTATGAGCATTATTCTCCGGGTCAGATTTTTGAAAAAATCCACATGCTAACATATGACTTTTCGCCACTTTGGACCCCGAAAAAAATATGCTCAAAAGTGACTTTTTGGGACCTTGCCAGGCTGGAAAACATGCTGGTGCAGATGGTTTCATCCAATTTTTCTTAAAGTTAGACTTATGAGCATTTTTCTCCGGGTCATATCTTTGAAAAAATCCACAAACTAACATATGACTTTTCACCACTTTGGATCCAGAAAAAAATGAGCTCAAAAGTGACTATTTGGGACCTTTTCAGGCTGGGAAAACATGCTAGTGCAGATGGTTTCGTCAAATTTAACTTAAAAATGGAATATGAGCATTTTTCTCCGGGTCAGACTTTTGAAAAAATCCACAAACTAACACATGACTTTTTGCCATGTTGGATCCCTGAAAAAACGTATGCTCAAAAGTGACTTTTTGGGACCTTTTCAGGCTGGAAAACATGCTGGTGCAGATGGTTTCGTCCAATTTTTCTTAAAAATAGACTTATGAGCATTTTTCTCCGGGTCATATCTTTGAAAAAATCCACAAACTAACATATGACTTTTTGCCACTGTGGATCCCGAACAAAAAATATGCTCACAAGTGACTTTTTGGGACCATTCCAGGCTGGAAAACATGCTGGTGCAGATGGTTTCGACAAATTTAATTTAAAAATGGACCTTATGAGCATTTTCCCTCAGTTCAGATCTTTGAAAAAATCCACATGCTAACATATGACTTTTCCGCCACTTTGGATCCCGGAAAAAAATATGCTCAAAAGTGACTTTTTGGGACCTTTCCAAGCTGGGAAAACATGCTGGTGCAGATGATTTGGTGAAAATTTAACTTAAAAGTAGACTTAGGAGCATTTTTCTCCGGGTCAGGCTTTTGGAAAAAATCCACATGCTAACATATGACTTTTCGCCACTTTGGACCCCGAAAAAAAATATGCTCAAAAGTGACTTTTTGGGACCTTGCCAGGCTGGAAAACATGCTGGTGGAGGTGGATTGGTGATATTTTACTTAAAATAGACTTATGAGCATTTTTCTCTGGGTCATATCTTTGAAAAATCCACAAACTAACATATGACTTTTCACCACTTTGGATCCCAAAAAAGAATGAGCTCAAAAGTGACTATTTGGGACCTTTTCAGGCTGGAAAAACATGCTAGTGCAGATGGTTT